>VXAB01000651.1:121492-139946 GCA_013399175.1 Odontophorus gujanensis | reverse complement strand
CTTTTAGAAAATATTAAAAAAAAAAAAAAAAAAAAAGACTTTCTGAAAGTGACAGCTTTTTCCTCATGTGCTCAAAGGAATCAACACTATATTCCCCAGGCAAAATCCCCCTCTGCACTGCAGGACAAACATTCAAGAAAAGTGGTTGTCAAGTAAGTTCATAGCTCCAGCTTACAAGGGAGGTATTTCCTCTAAGTTATTTCACACTAGGTAACATGTAAGGAATTTCTAGTAAGGGAAGACAATTTCTAAGCAAATTATTGCAATGCCTTGTCTCTTTATGTGAAGAAATTATTTGTCAACTTCCGTAGTTCTCTGCTGGTACTGGGGTTGTGTGGGTGTTCTAGTTACTGCAGGCTATCTACAGATACCTACCTTCTCTATATCTTGTTCACTGTTGCCTGACAGGAATCCTATGGCTTATAAGAATCTAACTGTTAGCAGTATTTCTGTTCCTTGGTTGCTATGATAAGTGTGAGATAGGAATAAAATAATGTAAGGACCTTAATGCAATATTCTCTATATTTTTCTTTGATCCAGTCACTCTTCCAACACTTGTGTTTCCACCTCACAACTTCTGAGCCCACTGGTTAGTTTCAACCATACAGAAATGATGCTTATAGGCAGAGCCACTCTTCCCAGTTGGAGCTTCTGTGAAAGCTGATGCAAATGCACCATCCTTAAAGCAATGCCTCTACCCTTTTTTTTGTCACACATCCATGTCTTCTGCATCATCCCTCAATAGAACTGGAAGGAACAGAAGGAAAATACTGGGGGGATACTTCCAAACAGGCCCTTCCTTTCCCTCCCCCCAAAACAAAACAAAACAAAACAAAACAAAACAAAACAAAACAAAACAAAACAAAACAAAACAAAACAAAACAAACAAACAAACAAAACCAGCAGAACAAAAAAAAAAAAAAAACAAACCCTAATAAATAGATTTTTCTGTTCCTGCCTACTCTAATTGCAAAGTAACAGTCACCATTGTTTTAATTAAGCTGCCTATTCTTGATTGCTTCAGACTTAATTCCAATTTCTAGGAATAAGCTGCCCATTCTTTGTTCCTCACTATACTTCCCTATAACAATCTGAATTCACACTGTTCATACCTCATAAGACCTTTGCAGTATGGAATAAAGTCTGGATTTCTTTCAAGTCAGTGGTAAAATTCCCACTGACTTTTAGCACACAGAGATTTCAGTATATTCCATCTCTTCACTGACTTTATTTAAGACCTCATTAAAGTTTTAAATCTGCTAAAGCTGGATCCAAAGCTGTATTTTTCTGCTTTTCTCATCATTGTCCTTCCTTTCAAAAAGAATAAATACATTTGCAATGCATCAAGAACCTTTCTACAATAGCACCTAAGAAATAGCCTCTGCCACCAGACATTTGCAGCAAAACTGTGTTATTACATTTAAATTTCCAAGTCTCGGTAGCCAGCAAGTTACTAGAGTTCTATTATAGTTGTGATACATGAACTGCACATTGTTATGGTAATGACTTCTTTTTTTCCTTCCCTTTGAAGTAGCAGTGTAAATACAAAGGATATCACATTGGTCTTGGAATGATACCTCCTTTACTTCAACTCTGTGTACTGTGCAGTAATCACAATTGCATAAGAAGAAATTAAGGTGCATTAGAGGTCCACGTTCACTGTTCCTGCTAGCTTAACAATGGCCAAAGTTAACCCTAAGCAGTAACTTCAAAACAAATTAAAAGAAATATATTTCACTTGTCTGTCAACCATGATGCCCAAGAATCCAGTCTTTGGGTTCAAGTGTGACATTGGGATGGAATCCAAACCTACACAACGGCACTCAGAAAGCATCACACTGGTTTACAATGGTGTTTAAGAAAAACAACATTGTTTCTTCATATAGTCATCATAAAATATTACAGCTGACCAGATGGTGGAGCAATTACATTTCCATAGTACTAAATGGCTATTTAGCTTCTCCACTTGTGAACTGTTAATTAAAATTGGAAGAGGTATCATTCATATTCAAAGGAAAGAAAGAACTATATTGGACATGCTTAAACAAAGACTGACAAATTTTAGTCAACTAGAGATCTAATTCTTTTACCCACCCACTGACCCCACTAGGAAACAAGCAAACAAAAAGTCATTGACAATAAGGCTCTGGCATAAACTGATGAAGAGTAGGATATTCAGGGAGCTGAACAATCCTGAGAGTACACATGCACGACACATCTCGTTGTTTGCTGCAAACAAGCCTAACTCCTCCAGCTGCATGGGTGAGTACATGGTGCACAGAAGATCGCTTACACACGGAGGGGTGAGCTGCTGTGTGAATAAAGCCCCCTCCCCCAGGACTAGATAGCACTGCCACTTACACAACATCGTGCGATTAGGTCAAACTCATGTGGGTGTTTATACTAATTCATCTGCAACACTGAGAGTTTGTGGGTTCAGCTTTATACAATAGTTCATCAATGTGCTATTAAATTCTGCTGCAAACTAACGATTAATTTAGCCAAACAGATATACAGTTCAAAGTACTCATTTGTGAAGGTAATTATATTCCTGCATTGATCTAGAGTGAGTTCTTGTGCCATTGCCTTGATTTGGGTACCCAAGAACAAATTCATTAATAAACAAAGGATTCTTAGGGCCGGAGTGAACAAAGCAGGGAAGATTTACCTGGTGTAGGGAACCTGCTTTGGCAGGGGGGTTGGACTCGATGATCTCTTGAGGTCCCTTCCAACCCCTATGATTCTATGATTCTATGATTTTTAGGAGGAAGCAATTAGACAATATAATTTAAATAAGGGGGGGAAAAAACAGACTATACTTCTCCAAAACTGAAACAGATGACAGCAGAGAGAAGTTTCATGCAACTTAGTGCATTCACTTTAAGCTGCCATATTTAGTAAATTCAAATAAACTTTCCTGAGTTCCTCTATGTAAATGAAACCTCAGTCCTCTGAAGACTGCGGTAATGCACGTGATGTGACATGCTGGAAATCCTTACTTCCTTCCAAGCTTGATCTGAGGCTGAGCCCTTCTCCAGTACCACTCTTTTGAAACAGATTTCCCCCACCATAGAGTCTTGTGCTCCATACCAGAGGGCAAGGGCACTGCATGTGCTCTCCAGTGTGCTTGGTGCTATGCACCTTCTCCATCTTCCGGCTGAATCCTGATCCTAATTCTGCTGGATGATTAAAGTTCTCAAGCTCTGTGTTCCTGAGTCAGGCAGTTTCTGGGCCTTCTCTCTGCCCATGAAGTGGGAAAGCACAGTCCACCTTTATTGTCTGTGAGATTAAAAATGCCCCAAACAACCTGAACAAAAATATGGAGGAAAAAGTGAGGAAAGAAGACTGATGTCTCATTCACCATAAAATGACCTCAGGCTTCCGTAGTCCTGTAGCTAACATGACCTTGGCAATCTGGGTTCACTGAGAAAATGCAGCTTTCAATAGCTGGATTTTGAGGTCCCTTAAAAACTTAAGATATTAACTGTTTCTATGGGTTACCTACTGGAGTTGCTCAACACAAATTCCTGATCATTTCTGCCTGTTTAATTTGTCAGCTATTTTTATGCCCTTTTCTTGTTAAATGTAAAATGTTTAAGGGAGCCACAGATGTAATGACCTAAGTACCCATACTCAGTAACTGCACTTGCTGTTTAGGAAGAGTTGGTTGAGTATGTAATTTGCAAGTTTTATTCCTAAAAAGACTTCTGAAGTATTTTCATTCTTATCCAATTTGAAAGAACTTTAACTTAAAATGCTCTCTCTTAGTGACAAATCTTTAGGACTTGCCATTCCTTTTGGATGGGAAGTTCAGAGGCGTGCCCATGGCTACACCCCACACCCTGCTGTGCCAGTAGCTGGCCAGTACGAGGTCACAGTGTGCCCACTGAGCATGAGCTCTGCTCTCTAAGAGGATGGGCCCGACACTAGACTTCTCAAGCCATCTACTGGGCTGTAATTGGAGGTAAACAAAATTGTAACTGATCAACTAAGCCAACCTGCTATTTTCCTTGCTGTGGCAGTCTCTAAATGCAGAAACAAAGCAAGAGCTCCTTCTTGCAGCTCTTTGGCTAGGAAGTAAAGATTATTTCCTGATAACTCCTCATATTTTTTGGATGCCTTCTTCCTAATGCTACAGCAGTCCTGGTGTGGTTGCAATGGAAGCATTCAGAGGCATGGACTATTGAATGAAAATCAAGGGATAAAAGTGGAAGTAGTTGCTGACTCTGCTTTGTGACACATTTGTAGTATTCCACTAAAGGAAAACAGAATCTGAACTCCAAAAGCAGAGCCAGCTTGAGCCCTCACACCAGGGAAGTCCAAGCAGTGTGGTTTCTATTTTTAACCCTTTGTTTATAGTAAAAAGCAAATGAGTTGAGTATAAGTATATTTTACAGAACATGTATTTTTATATGTGAACTGTACAAAACATATACTCAAAACTCCCAAATTTAAGAACATATATAATAGTTAGCATCAGATGGAAATGCTTTAGTGATATGAATTGCACTTTTCTTCATCCATAAAATCCTGATCTGCTTTACAGAAAATTTCTGGAATTGGAGGAAGATCCTGGTGGTCGATCTTGTCCAGCAATGCATGCACTCATTCTGTGTTCAGTTAAGTGCTACATCCACGACTGTGTGCGTGGCTATGAGAGTGGCTGAAACCATCATACTAAGAGAATCTGTCCTTATGACCTTTAGCTATATGTTAACAGTCCCACTTGCAAACTATTTGCAGGAATCAGTTTTCCTTCCCTTCACATCAAAGTTGGATGCTGAGCTATATGACTCTACAATCCTTTTGACTGGTCTTTCTGTTCCCTGAAGATTGACTCATTTCCTGTATTTGAATAAGATAGTAAAAGTGGATATGAAATATTATTTTGCAATTGTAATCAGAATAGCTCTCAGTGCAGATATTAATAGTGAATTCTAAGACTGCTTGATAACAGCTGAGCTTATGGTTTCATGGGTTAGATTCTGCTCTCGTTTATTTCACTGTAAACCTGGAGTAACTACCAAAAGTCAATGGACTTGCTCCAGATTTCTGCAAATGTAATGAAGGTCTGCCTCTTGCTCCAGGTTATTCCTGTGGTGTTGGTGACATCAGCAGCCTGGGTATGTGAATCAGGGCACATATGAATCAGTGTAGGCAGAATTGAAAGCAGCTCATTCCCTCAACTGAAACCACTGCTCTTTGGATTCATCTCTATGAAGAGATCCATTTTTAACTGCCATTCCAAACCAGGTATATCCCTACTTAAACTCCATCATCTTTCTAAAGCCATGACTCTGTTTAATACTTTGCTTGACATTTTTTCACTCCAGTTCATACTATGGTCTACAGAACACTGAAGCACGAAAACTTGAATTCAAAGCAAAGGTACAGAAAAAACAGGCAGCAATGAAGTATGTGGCTCTCTTGGTACTTTAGGAGAGGCCATTGAGCAAGAGCTCCCTTGGAATGTAGTTTGGCTGTTAATTCTTGATTTTCCCAGCTGCTGAGTTGCTTCAGACTTTTCAGAAGTGTGTACATATCTATGTTTGAAGCACTGTGGAAGGATCCAGCTGAATCTTGCCTTGCTGGTTAGGGTTCAAAGGCTGAACTGCAAAGAGTAGTTCTGAAATGTGCCTCAGCCATTAACTCAAATCAGAAATGTTACCTTTGCACACCTGCACTAAGTATACAGAAGAAAAACATCAAAAAATTTAACACAGTGGAATTTTATGATCATCCCATGCCAGCTATTTCATCTTTTGATGCGAACAATCTATTGTGGCCTCAGCCTAAAGATGCAGAACACTTAAGGCTGTCTTTGCCAGGGCTGAAACATACTGCAGAAAGCAAACCACTGCTTTATGATTAGATACATTAAATCCAGCCCTTAAGAAACTTTAAGTTAAGACCATTGGTCTTTGTTAAGGTTTGTTGGGATCAAGAGCATTCTACTAACTCCTAGCAGGTCTCAGTTACCCGAAGGTATTAAAGGAATCAGAGTTCAGCTGCAGCTAAAATTTCCTGTTTTCCTGGATATTGCAAAGTAGCAGATTTTAAAACATGGTTACAGGATCGTTGCTGAAGATGGATTTTCAAGCATGCTATGAAAAGTCTGCATGTGCTTAACCTGATGCTGTGGCCAGATTCAAATCACATCAGTTCTGTGATTAAAACTACAGTGTAGACCTGTTAATTTAGGTACTGGTCACCCATCCAAGGTTCTGCACATTACATGCCCAGAGTGCCTAGGGGATTTTAGAAATCAAAGAAACAAGTTTTAGGGAAAAGGAGAAAAGTTGCTGATGATAAAGGCAAAAATTTGCAAACATTACCCATGATTAAGTTTTAGGACACAGACATAGGATGGAAGAAACTGCAGGAAACAATTTCACAGCACTCAAGGGTTCCTGGAGGCTCTGGACAAGGTGCTAGACTGATGGAGCTGCCTGCATATTCGTATTAAAGCAATGCCATGCAGGTGTCCACTGGCACCCTGGGAGAGAAAGGGGGGGAAAACCCTACTAGTACTGAAGCCCTATTAGAGAGTCTTCAGAGTTCAAGGACTTTCAAAGTTCTCTCTTGAAACAGGTCCGTCTGTGTGGATGACACATAGTCATTATGGCATTCTATCTTATCATCTTGATATTCTGACTTCTGGGCCTTCCAGATGTTCTCAGGAGCATTATCTGCCTGACCAGCCCGTGACAGCTACAAAGCCTCTGACCAGCACAGCCATCATTCAGCTGGTTGAAGGCACCGATCCTGATTGTGAGGAATTCTCCCTTGAACAATGAGTATGCACAACACCTGCCAAACAGTAATGAACTACTTGATTACCTAAATGAGAAAATGGGAGGTAGGGTATGATGGACCTAGTGGATTGCCAGATTGCTATTAAAACTGGGTTTAGAAATGATGCCATTTCAGTGTCATGTCTTGGCAGACTGCCTATTCAGAGGACCCTTGTAGGGGATCTCACTGGGGGCTTCTGTAGTGTGGAGAGCTGCCAATCCATTTGAGGAGGTTTACAGGCAGTAGTATTTCATTAATGAGATGTTTGGCTTTTCTGGATACTGTGGAAGAGTGATGAAGCTTTGCTGGTTCTCTTCTCACCTTGAACCTTTATCTAGAACAGCTAGATGTGACTTGTATGACTTCTATAAGTCTTCGTGGTCGATGCTTGTAGCTTATAATCCTGGCAGAGAACCTGATGTTTTCCAGTACAGCTCTGAGGGCAGGGGTATTGCTCTTGTGCCAAATGAAAAGATGACTATGTGTTTCTTAGTTGTCATGTATTTATATAATGAATTCAATATATGTAATATATTTTATATCATATATAAAACAAACTTAAAATAAAACTATTGAGCAACTTAACTCAGAGAGAAATAGACACATGCTAAGACATGTTTGGCATATTTATCATGAGGTATATATTCTGACACAGCATACATCAAATGTAGATATTTCTTAACAATATCTGTCTCCCTTGGTTTTGACGTGAATGCAGTTGTATTTCCAAATATGTACTTGCTGATGTTTTAATTTCTTCAGCACTGATGACACAAAAAATCTTTTCACTGGGTACATGGCTTGCTTTGGAAAATTCCACTTGAACTCTGGAGCAATCTGAAGAATTTTGACAGAAAGTTTGAGAGGGGAGAATTTTACTTTGCACTCTCTCTTGACTTAAGTCTGCTGCCTTCGAATACAGACCTAAAACTGACATTGATTTAAATGGAAACATGTATAAAACAATCATGATTGCTTTTGGAAGCCTCACTCTGAAAATTCTGAGCTCATAATATTTCAGCTTTTAATTCCACTGTTACTGTGTGTACTACAGTTTAAAAAGAAAGAGTTGCCTACTTATATTTTCATTAAACTCATTTATTTCATGCCAGCTAAACTCATTTATTGTATATTCAAATGAACAACATTGTTTTGCTTAAATTTGTCAAGTCTGCAAAAAAAACCTAATCTTTTCAAGAAACTGAATTTAAAAAAATAAGGAAAACACTGCAGCACTGTTGACATCAATTATTTCCACATTTTGGGACAAGATTTTCATAATTTATGCTTATTTACATTTTGAGAAGTGATACATAAGATGAAGGAGTATTAATTTTGAGATAAAATAATACATGAAATATTAAAATCAATTTAAAAATTAATTACTTAGTGTTTTTTTACTCAGTGAAATTCTTTGCTCTGGCTGAAAATTCATTTGATGGACAACTTAAAAATATATTTATAATCTTTTTTTATTTCCATTTTGGAAAATGGAAAATTCATTGCTTGACAGTTGTATTGTGTGGGAGACATTTCAATTAGCAATGCAGAATGAAATATTGGTTATTTCTGCAGAGATGTGCTCTTTCTAACAAGATTTGTTATACTGGAGGCAAATGCAAGGTGTTTTAATCGTCTGGAAGAAGGAATATAGCTCTTAATTTTAAAGATGGTGCAAGCATTCTGGAAATTAGTTTCAGAAAATAAGGTTGGAATAATTGGGGATAAAATGATTGAGCTCTTGGTGTGGGACTGGAGAAGGTTTTGGATGAATCAATTGGAAAAAAAAGAAAAAAAAAAAGAGAAAAAAAACCAACAACTAAATAGAAGCCAGATCCTTAATACAAACATCAATGAGATTGCTACTGGAAGAACAGATTGTGTCTGTCTCTCTGCCCTTTGAAAGGATCCTGACATGGTTAAATAGGTTCAGAAAAGAGTTACAAGAAGAAGTCTGGGAAATCTGTCTGCAGTAAGAAAGTGTCTACAGTGAGAAAGTACGGACGCACCATCTCTTTCAGTTTATCCAGAAGATGGAGAGGAGAGGAGACTATGGTTTGTAATTCCTACAGAGAGCTGATTTCTGATAGCCCAGGGCTCTTGAACTCTGCAGACCAAGACACAAGTAGGCAGAAAAAAAATTCAGACTGAAAATAAGGCAGTCTTATGGTGATATTAATTAAGTTTCAGAACAACTTGCCCAGGGATGAAGTAGATTTTCTGTCATGCAAAATCTTGAAATCAGGATGGAGATATTATTTTATATATTTAACTATGTGTCTTCCAGCCTATCCCTGAGATATAGAAAGCACACAGAGATTAACAGCTGCAAACGTCTGCCCCGTGTCGTGCAAATGATTAGAGAACACATTCTGCCTATCGGTCTGTGCATTCACTGTTTTGGGTAGCAGTAAACA
This sequence comes from Odontophorus gujanensis, assembly GCA_013399175.1. Lineage (NCBI taxonomy): Eukaryota > Metazoa > Chordata > Aves > Galliformes > Odontophoridae > Odontophorus > Odontophorus gujanensis. Next base: position 130,734 of record VXAB01000651.1, on the reverse strand, counting down.
AATAAGTAGAATGAACAGGATAAAAAGGTGTAGAGAGTGACAGGAGAACTATATGGTTAGTGGAGGTATTGTACTTCTATATTCAATCTTTTATTCAGTTGTTTCTGCATCAAATGTTGAAAGGTTTAGATCTTAAAAATTCAACTAAATGAGAGAAGAATGGAGCTTGAGGGGTCTGCCACGTAGTGTGTTTTGTAGGTAAGATGCAGCTGGAGGGGATGACAAGGGGGAGGATGGAGAATTTGTGAATTAGGGGTAAGCAGCCAACATGCCTATCTTTACTATTGTTTTTAAATCTATAGATTCCAAAGGCAGTGGATTATGTTTCTATATGTATGTGGAAACAGGATTTTGCTATAAACAGCTCCTAATGCAGGTGAAAAACATATATTGATTACTTGAAGAAAGTTAAAATAAAAGCAATTTTCCCCCCATTTCCACACATTGCAGCTTTTGGCCTATCCACTCATAGCTAAAAAAGCATTCTTTCCTGATAATCAAGCTTCAGCTGTCTGAATTTCAGGCCGAGCCTCTCATCTTGAGCTCTGCTGAAGAGCTTCTTTAATTAACCATTATACCACAGATGTTATTGATTTTTTTTTTTTTTTTTCAAAATCTGGTTGAAACATCATTGTGCTGGATCATCGCCAAGATGAAGGCCTGAATTTTTTTGTGCACTGCTTTTACTCCTTCTGCATACCTTATTAGTCTCCATGTCTGTTAAGTGCAACCCTTAGTATTAACTCAGAAAATATAGCATTGATTTTTAGCCTTGCAGCCGTGATCTAAGGGCTCCTAATTTGGAATGTGGAAGCCTGAGTTCTTCGTGAAGCTGCATCACTGTATGCTTTCTGCAAGTAAGATCTTTTGCTCTCTTTATGTTTTTGCTAAACTTTTGATGTCATTTAAAGTTCTTGGAATAGTTTTATTGCAGAAGGGATGGGGCAATATGAGCAAACATGCCAGCCTGAATGCTTGCATATGCAGATAAAACACAGTCTGATTTGCAAGGGTGCTGTTCACCACTGTTAACTTCTGATTACTTCTGCAGGGTTGTGGCATCTCGATTTCTCTGCAAACCTGTTTGCTTATCTTTAGCTGCTTAAGTGTAATTTGGGGAAAAAATCTTGCTGCCCAAGTTGCAGTGTTTTGTCTGTGTTGCTTTAAATGGGATGTCTTGTTCTCATTTAGTAAATCATCCGAATACTCAGGTCAGGCACTAGTATGGCACAACATCCCTAGTGGAATTAATTCTTGAAAGTAAAGACTCGATTAAATCAAGTCTGAGCTGTCAGGGTATTTTTCCCTTTAGATGGCGGGAGACGCTGTGTCCCAGCTTCAAGGAAGCTCAGCCTTCCTAACAACAGCACATTCCTTTCAAAACACGTCTTGCTCTGGTGATGAATTCAAGAACTAAAACGACGACAATAGGTTCTCAAATTCTGATAAGATTCCTCCGAGTTTAGTGATACGTTATTTAAACATAATTTGAAGCTTTAAAAATACTGTAATGGCACCTCTTGACCTTTCAGAAATCACATGGAGCAAGAGATGGTGAAAAATGTTTATTTACTCTGCATTAGAAGCTAAATCCCTGTTCCTTCTTAGAACCGGTAGTTCTTTTATACCCGGGAACTCATGCATGTCGCTTCCATTCTTCAAACAAGAGCTAGACAGTGCTACTTGAACTGGAGAAACAATGACCTGCAGTCTATCCTATGCCTGAGTGATAAACAACAATGCAGACCTCTTGACAAGCTCTGGCATCAAGCGTGGAGTCTTGCAGCTCAACATGTCTGCTGAACAGAAGTTAGAAAAAGAAAAGATCATCTTGTAAACAATTAATTAATGTTTGTCATGAATTATCATTTTTACTTCCTTCTCAAGAGGCTCAAAGGGAATAAAAAGGCATTTTTGCAGGTGGTGGCATTCAAAGTAAGGGCAATCAAATGTTTGAGAGCAGTGGCACAGCACTCTGAGTCTCTAAGGGTGAATGGTGCTAGGATTAGAGCACAGCAGGGGGTTGAGGGTTTCAGGTGTGAAGCTTAATGTTTGTGATCAGCAAAAAAAAGTCTTGAATTTATCTAAACTGCTCTTCTGCTAACAGTACTTCTAGCACATAAATGTTCTGAAAGTGACAAGTGTTCTCACTGCTCTTCTAATGCAAACATGATCTGCATTTGAAAGATGCATCCCTTTTGCCTAAATTAGAATGTGCATCACAAAGAGCGTAAGATGATGACCGAAAAACAGTTCTTTACACACACACACACACACACACACATGCACGCACGCACGCACTTCAATCCAGGATACAGGAACAAAAATGCACGAACTTCCACTCCTTTTTACGCAGCTCCCAGAGCTGCAGCTCTGTCCATTATTCTGTTCGCGCTGCAGGTTTGTAATTAGGATGTTTTACCGCTGGTGCTTCAGTTCCATCTAGCATCATTCACACAGAGCTCACTGTCTTCGCAGCACTATGCAGGAGGAGCTTAGTTTTACTTCGGCCGAGAACTTTTCAGGGATCTTTCTGTCTTTCCATCCTAATGCATCCACACTCCTAACCTCCTCCCCCTGCTCGTATAGCGGAGTAGTGCACAGAGGATGGTGTGGTAGGAGCCCTAACAAGTTAAAGCTATTCTGAAAGAATTAATAGGTTTAGGAACTGTATAGAATGAGTTCACTAGCTCCGGGAAAGAAAGAAAGAGTTTAGTAATTACAACCAGTAAATGGCTTACACAAATTAATTTCTCTCTCGGGACTGTGTATTTGGCTTTGTTGTTCTTGTTATTTTTAATAGAAATGTTTCCTCCATTTATGTAAAATGAAATTTTTGTGAGAGTACGAAGAAGGAAGGACCTTCCTGGCCCTGCGCTGGTGGTGTAAGACTGCATGGAAAACTTCAGCTTTCAGTTCAGAAGCTTGTCCATGTATAAAATAAGAATACTAACTATTGTAGGAGCCAATCACCTGGCAATTTTGGTATTTGATGTCATCATAAATTATTACATGAATGTCATAAAATAGTTCCAGATAAAGGAGCAAGAGTAGCGAAGCAAATTGAAGGCTTTTTTTTTGCTGGCATGGGTTGACATAACTGTTTGATGTTCATTTTCACATGAGAGTGTTGTGCAACCTGAGGTTCTTCCACTCAGCTTGGCAGTGTCAGGGGATCCATGACGTAGTACTTTCTCATTAGAAAATGTCTATTTGTCAAAACAAATGAATTTTAAACCATGTGGAGGTAGTACCTGTTCTGGGGTGGTGGTGCAGGGGAAGAACCCTGTGCTCACTTAGCCCTGCCCCACTGAAGATTTGGGAACCCAGCACCACCACAGTGCTCCTTGCATTTGGCTTTGGCTGAAGGTCTGGAAGTTGTCTTGTCCCTTCATCAAGACCCTGAATCTGTCTTCATGGTGCACACCAGCTGTGCAGGAGGTCCACTCACCACTGCTCCCATTTGGGATTTCCCTCTGTACATAGTCCATCAGAGGCTGATATCTGTCACTCTTGCTTGCTGATTATTTTTCTTTAAATTGTTTGCTTGCTTTTTGCATAACTACAGAACCAAAAAAAAAAAAAAGGGGAAATAAAGGTCCTCCTTTATTTCCTCCACATAGTAAGAAATGGGAAAGGTTTCCAGCCCGGGAAAACTTTTCTGCCCAGCTTAGTGCGATTCTCATGCAAAGACTTTGAATCCTTGAATCCGGGATCAGTGATTTTTCTCCCCACTGTAAGGCCCCTTCTGCACAGAGTGGCTCGAAAGGCACCAGGAAGGACAGGGATCAGGTCAGAAATGTTCCTGCCCAAATTCCTATTGCCAGCAATTTCTTAAGGTTACCCTCGGAGGCAGGGAATCAAAAATAGCAGCAAGTGCTGCAGGGCTGTTTGCTTGTTTGCCCCCCCACTTCTCCACTGCCTCCATCTGATTTCCAAGCGGCAGCAGCTTGTGCAGCAACTTACACCCCCAAGGGGCCTATGTCGGGGGGGTTGAGCCAGGACCTCTCCCTCCTGCCGGTCAGGCCCCGTGTCAAAACACATCTGACTCCCAGGAAAGTGGTGGAGCCGCATCCTGAGGCTTGCCAGTGCCAGTCAGCCGCTGTTTGATCTAAGTCCTGACCGCAAAATCAAAAGTGGGTCCAAAGAAAGCTGTAAACAGTGTGCAATGAGCCATTTGAAGGCAGCTGATGCCTCATTTGGGGTGACATGTTGTGGCTGATGAGTGTGGATGATGTGGGGTTTTCGATAAGTGCCTCATCAGTATCCTCATCATGATCGTGTTGCTCAGCCACGGCGTGTGCCCTGACTTGATTGTAATTGCCTGAATCTGCTCCTGCTGCTCAGGAGCGCGCAGTAATATGCAATAAAACAGCAAGAAGTGAATGTTAACCATCTGAGTTCTGACATGGCTGCTGGCAGTTCAAGTTTTCCATTAAGGACAAAAAAAAAATCTATATATACACATAAATATGGATATATAATTGCATGTTTATAATAATTATTGTTTGTATGTGCAATAAACTCTTTTTATAAATAATGCATGATGGCCATATACAGATACATACATGCATGTGTCTTTATACGTTCCTCCTCCGACACCTGTATATAACATATAGAAACGAGTATCACATGCTCCCAGTGTGTAGGTAAACAGCACTGGGGTGGAGAGCCTCGGGGCCATACTTGGTTTCAAATTTCTAGTAACGTAAGTAGAACCTGTAGTTAAATCTATGCACAGGCTTCATAAATCTTAATAACACGTGTGCATACAAATAAGTAATTGATTTTTAGATGCAGTTAATCTACTCATGTAAATGTGTGTGCGTGTACTTGTGCAGGTGTGTGGGGGGGCAAGGTACACATGCATATGTGCTTTGTACGTACTCTTTGGAAAGAACACAATGCATTTTCACAAGTTATCCAGTTTGGATTAGTTCCATGACATTGCTGGCTGGACGGAAAAATAATAATAGTAACAATAGAAAAACAAAACAAAAATACCATGTGTGCTGGGCAGAGGTATTGAGGACTTGACCCCAGTGGGAGCTCTTCAGATCAGAGTCTGTCTGTGAGGTGAGAACTGTCAGTGCTCTGTGAGGTCCCGTTGCATGGAGGTGTCCTGCAGCCAAGTTTATGCCTGTCAGTTGTAAAAGAAGTGGCAGTTTTGCAGATGACTTGTCAATAATAGAATTTAACAGAGAGCATAGCCCACATTCTGAATAATAAACCAGTGGCAATTATCGTGTTCTTGCCTTTAAACTGCACCTATACCAAAATTATATTCACGAGTTGTAGGTCAGGGAGATAATAAAATAACATGTTTATGGTCGATTAATTGTAATTTGTGATGTTTCCATCTGATACTATGCTTTGGCGGTTAACAGCTTTGGTTTCCATATGCAGCTCTTTTTATGTCACAGTTATGTAGATATTCAAGTAATAAAATTTACATCAGCGAGCTGTTTGCAGTCAGTTAATACTAACTGGAAGGAACGTGTGGGTTTCTTTCAACTCCGATGTGTTGTTTAATCATTTCAGTAAAAGTGCACAGAAATGTTTTGCAAATGTTATTTGCAGCTGCTGGTGCTGCTGAACATTGTCCTGAGTGCTTGGTGCCTGAATGCAGCGACGTCCACCGTGAAGAACCTCACCCCATTCCGGCTGCACCGAGCTAGAGGGATCCTTGTTACGGTGAGGAGAGACAAGAGAGAGTTTGTCTTGTGCAGTCCCGAATTCTCAGGGCATAAGATCTTTGAAACCCTTTAGAAATAAATTTATTTCCCCAGTTGAGGAGAAATTTGTTCTGTCTTGGAAATGCCCTTCCTGTCTTTATTATTGAAAACAAATCTGTGCAGATTATACACTCTAAGTCTGACCGTTCGAGAGGTAAGATAATTGTTGCAATTATAAATACTTCTGTTGTCATGCACGGTCATGTGGACTCGCTGTTGTAGCTTAAATATATTAACTCTAACCCTTTTTAATTATGGATTTAGCACAATGCTGATGGAGTTGTTTCCCGATTCCTGCATTCACCCTGAGCCCCTCTTTATACTCAAAATATGTAGAAAAATAGAGAGGAATTCCAGGGAGGATAGAAAACATGACTGAGAAGTTGGAAGGAGTTGTTTATGAGGAAAGATTACAGGGATGAAATGGGGAGCTTTATTCAAATGGGATTACAAGCAACTAATTTGTGTAGCGTTTACAGTTTCAGAATATGAAAGTCATCGCTCATGTTAAATTAACCAGGCTTCATTCTCAGCATTTGTATATCTGATACCTGGTAGCTACTTTTCTAATATATAAAATAAAAAAACACCTCATACTATTAACAATTGTGATTTTTCAACATTTTAAGAAAATATTCAATATTTTTATGCACTGCAAATTTATAATAGGATCCAACTATACAAAGTGCTTTGATGAGGAATGGCATTTCTTGTTTTGGTAAATATTGATATGAACTAGTAACAGCGATTTTTTTTTAAAGGGACCAATAGCTGAACAAAATCCCAGGCTTTCCCCCAGTAGCACCTATAGGTAGCAATGCAGCTTTTCAAAAGGTGCACTGGGATCTCCACTGAAGAAACACTGACTGCTATGGCGGTTTAAGAACCTGGACAAAATTTATCATAGAGAACAATCCTGAAAGCCTGAGTTATGCAGTTTTACTCTTTAAGTAGATCTTTCTTGCACTGGGTGATTTTTTATTTTTTTAAATGAGGCATTTCACTCACATGCACACAAACAACTTTGGATGCAATTTATCATTATAATTATTAATTATCTTGAGAAAAATTCTGTTGTAATCCTTCGCAGAGAATTTCTTGCCAAACTTCAGGAAATGTGCCTTGAAATGTTTTTACACTAATTTAAATGACCTCTGAACCAAAAGCTGTGCACAAGTTTTAAACTAAATTAATAGCAATGAGCTGTGCAACTCAGACAAATCGCAGAACGTTCAGTACAGAATATTATTTATTAACTTTACAGAATCAATACATCTTCACAAGAAATGCTTTCTTAAGAAATGGAGGGTAAACAGTTCATTCAGACTGAAGTTTCTACTTAAGACCCACAACAAGAAAAAATGTCATTTTTTTCTCCTTGAAGATTTGTGCAACATCAGAATTCCTTTGCATGGAAAGATTTCTCCCTAATAATAAGATATAAAGAAGAGCACCAGATGTGAATAAACAAAGCAGGACTGAAGCCTAAGATTCAGTTATTATAAATCAATTGTAATAATACAATTATTACAACAAGGAATTAACAATAATTACAATTATTACAACAAGGAATTAATACAACAAGGAATTTCTATTCCTTGTGCTCTTAACCAAATGCTGTGGCCCAGGTTTGTTGATCTCTCTCACTTCAAGCCCCTTGGATGGATAAAACTGTCCTGTGGGCTACCTGCAATAAGCAGTCTAACTTCCTCCCCCCCCCCCCCCAACANCCCCCCCCCCCCCCCCGAAAAAAGCATTTTTCTGAGACTTAGTTTTGCCTGAACAGGAATAGCCAAATAAAGAGTTAATCACTGACAATCAGGGAAGAAACACTGGAAATGAAGAACGGCACCAGATAAAAATAAAATTGTCCAATAGTTTTTCATTCACAGCTCCTTGAACGGTGAATATGCATGAAGAACCTTTTCTTTAAGAAGGCTGTAAAGTCAAATACTTAAGGAGTGCTATTAAGAAATAGACTTTTTTCATAGCTTGTGTGAAGGCTTCAGGGAATAAATGGGCAGGGTTGCCCCTTGCACACCAGTTGTATGTCTTCTCTCCTGTACTGGTGGGATGGTTCTGGAAGGGCTTCATCACCCATCTCCCTGCTGAGTTTCACACTCACCCTTTTCTCAGGGCTTGTTTTTCTGCTCAGCACTTTGCCTTCTGCCCTAACATCTGCCTCTGACTCCTTTCCCAGACCCCAGCATCTCTCAGGGCATCAATGGGGCTGTGTGAACTCTTTCCATTCTTTGTACGTTTTCTGCACAGAGGCCCCAAACTTTTGTTTGTTTTGCATTCATCTCCTGGGCTCTGGGGTAAGGAGCACACCTCAGTCTGCTGTGGTCAGGTGTATTATTCTCTTGCTAAGTAATAGTAAGGGAATGGATTCTTTTTGCCTTAACCTGCTAAAATTTCTTTCTGTTTTTTCTCTTCAACCATGTTCCAGATAGTTTCATGTCCTTGAGATAACATCAGAGATAAGGGGTTACTTAACTCTGTCAAATTGCAGTATTTGTTCTATACAGTGTATAATTGCCAAATATTTATGAAATTAATATCTGAATTCAATCATACGTTAGCAGTGCAAAGATGTGATTAGTCTCACCAGAATACAATTTTTATAATGGACGTGGCTCTCACTTTCCAGCGAAGATTTAATAGCTGAGTCCTGCAGGGAAGTCTCCATTTACTGAACTTTTATAGATGTAAAAATATCCTAGAGTACATTTCCTAGCATGCAGCATGGCACAACACAGAATTTAAATGATATGTCGTGTTCAAAATGAACAAAGGACCATCAAACAGTACACCTTTTTTTATTTTTTCAGCCCAAAATCACATCAGCTACCAGTCCTGACAGCCAGCAAGGCTCAGGTGCTTGGAAACAGCCCTTTCTCTCTCCAGCCCAAGGATGTGGAATGGGGGCTGAGAAGCTCGCAGCATGCTCTGGGGGAAGCCCTGAGCCTTTCTCACCACCCTTTGCACTACAGGAGGCCTGGAGAAAGCTCAGCTCCCACTAAGAAGGAGGGAGCATCCCACTGGAGGCAGGGCTGCAGGGAAGGGCCTGGAGGGGCAGCTGCTTGAAGCTCTCTCTCACCTTCAGTGACACAGCACAGGAGCCGGGGTAGCAACCCCTCATGTGCCTGAGACATTGTGCTTCTGGGAATGTAGCTACTTGGTGTTGAACTTACTCTGCCCCAATGCACACAGAAAGAGGAGAGTGGCAACAGCGCGTGTCCTTCCCTTGAAGGTTCTGAGGCCTCCCAGGAGCCTGGTGCTCAAACTTGTACCAGATTGGCTCCTGGAGAAAACCCCAACATATCCCAGTCTGCTTGTTAAACAGACATTCTTTTTAACCCCTTCACACCAGTGCCCTCAAGAACAGAAACTGGCTCCTGAGCTAGGTGGCAGAGGGCAGGCACCATTTACACATCAGTGCACTTGCAGATGGAGAAATGGGGGGGGGGGGGGGAGGCAAAAGCGCTTTAAAATAAAAACCCCCCA
>VXAB01000651.1:59272-121464 GCA_013399175.1 Odontophorus gujanensis | reverse complement strand
AAAAAAAAATAAATAAATAAGCCATTGCTGTTTTGGGGCAGAAAAACAACAACAGGAGTGTATGTGGTATGTGTTAGCAGTGACGATGGTGAGGACAGTCAGTGGGCAGCTGAACTGCCTTTCACTGGGGACTAAGGGCTCACTCAGACTATGTTTCTGATACAAGTAGCTGGGTGTGCAATATCTGCAGAATCAGCATCCTGTTATGAAAAGACTCCTGCAAATCCTGCAGGAACATTTCAGTACTAGATGGTGTTGCTATGGGCACCAGAAGGAAGCTTAATATAAGAGAAACTGTCTTAGGAATTCATGGGGGATGGGTGTAAACATAAGATGTAGGTAGTAACTGGAATGTCCCTGGCACTAAGAAGCAAATACCTTTTGAGGTTTTTTTTAGCTACTCTGTTAGTAGCATCCTAGTGCAGTTCTTTCAAGTGGGAAAATACAAGGTTACCAATATCCAAGTTTCCTAAAGTGAAACATAGGTAAATTGGTTCAATTAACTGTATCTGCATCCCACATATTATAGGCATACTGAAATCTGGATGCTTCAGAAATAATTCCTCTGTATAAACAGATTGCACAAGAGGAACAGAAAGAGAGGGGACTGTAAGAACTGCAGTTCCCTGTTGGACTCACGGAAAAGAATCCCACTCAGCCTTTGAGAACAATTCAAGCTTCAGGCAAAAAAAAAAAATTAACTGGCAAAGGACACCCAGACAATTTAATTCATGCCCAAATTTCTTCTGTTCTGACTGTTCTTCTGCCAGTGTAGACTACATAAGTGGCCAAAAAAAAAAAGAAGTAACCAGTGTGGAATGACATCAAATGTATCTCAAGATAGACAAAGAGAATGCAAAATTAAATTCTTGATGTGAAAAGATGGGACAATGAGCCCCTCTCCCCAAGATACCTTTAGAGAGGATTCCATTTCAGTGCTTTCTTTCCTGCTTGCTTGCATTATTTTTCACTGATGTGACCAAAGAAAGCCTGAAAGCCTTTTATTATTTCTTATTTTCTTTTTCTTTTTAGTATGTGGCATACGTTCTTTTTTTATTATTATTATTTTCCTGCCAGTGTTAAAGCAGTTCCCATTTCTCTAGTTTGTTTCTGACACCTAGCTGTGATCAACAATGCTTCCCACTGAATCACTTCTTTCATCTATTCAGCTTCTGTTATTTCCCTTATCTCATCTCCCCCTTCACCAACTTACCTCTCATTAACCCTCAGGGTTCCAAACACATTGCATCTCTCCCAAAGATACATATTTTTATTCAAACGTAAGTAATTTTTGCTTGCTAGCCTACGTTTCCATAATTCCCTGGCTCAATAGCTGTGTGTAGTACATACTCTTTGTGTTACAGTGAACAATAAACCCAGACATTAATTTATACTTGTACATTGTATACTCTTCCACTTCACCTTTTTTCCCTCACTGAACCAATAGTCACATAAAGACTCATTTTCCACTCAAACAGGAAACAGTTCACTCCACATGTAAAAATCTGCTTGGCTAGCAGTTTTGTTTACCTAACAAAACTACTGTTTCATAAGGACTGTTTTAGCCTATAGACATGCATTTAAATTCACTTCTTAACTTTTGAAATTAGTGGTAGTGATGATACATTAAGCTATATTCCTGTTTAGTTAAAATATATGAGGTTTTCTAGAAAATAAGTTCTCTCACTTATTGTCTTATAAGTACAGGACTCATTTTCCATTGTGCAACTGTTTTGACATTTCTGAGGATGAAAAATAAGCAAAGTTCCTGAGTTTCAGCTTTAACTTCTGTTACTGGCAACAGTGAAGGCAGGTGGAAATATGACCAATTATTCACACAGGTTTCCCTTGTTAACTATCACTCAAATTGCCCAGGCAACCCAGTTCCAATTCTGAAATCCTTTCCCAGGTAAAATTCATATAATGTTTCTGGAATTATATGTTGAATACTCTAAGGTGAAAGTGCATGTTCTGTTACACAGACACAGATAGAAAGCTCATTGCTCATTCCGTTCAATAAAATACTGCCGATAAGCTTATGTGGAAGTCTGTTTTTAAGAAAAAATAATGTGTGGAAGATTATGTAGATAATTTCATAACTCATTGTGAGTGTGTAAAAAGGAAACATTTTTGAAAAACTCTTTGTTCCTTTCTACTTCAAATGTCATTAGTGTTGGTGTTCAATAGAAGTTAACACTCATGGAAAGTGTTTGCTTTGTTAACACATTAAGGGGTGAGTTTAATAGAATCATGTGGAAGGTTTTATGTTCTATAGGAAATTAAAATGTGTGAATGAATTCATCTGTTTGAACTTAAAAACGAATGGTTGGATGTTTACAAGAGACAAACAACATTTTGGGGTTTTATGTTTTGTTTCAGTTTTTTAAATGAAGCAACTTTTCTGGATTTTATGGTGTAAATAATCACCATCACTTAACTAATACAATATCTTCTATTAACAAAACAAACAAACAAACACTTTGGAAAATGAATGTAGTTTTCAAATTTTCATGCAAGAGTGTAACAATGGCCTATGGTAACTTTTTCAAAATTTAGTAAAATTCTAGGGCCATTCAGTGTGCTCTTTTGAGCAAAAGCAAATTAAAAGAACATTGCCATAGACATTGGAAATAATTGGTATCACTAAAATTCTCAAGTTCAACCCAGGAGCAAAATAAATATTTTAGTTACATTGTTTGCAAGTAGTCCTTGCTAATTTAGTCATCGCAGATTCTCAGCCCTGTATAACTTAGAGTCTCATTCTCCTTATATTTATTACTTCAAAAGATTAGTTTTCTATTATACAGGAACTTATTGCTGCATAAAAGGTTTAATTGAGCTCCTTTTAAAGTATCATGATTGTCACTATAAAATCATGCATCTGCAAAAAGCACATTTGTAGAGAACTTACAGCTTTAAATTTCACTTAGAAAAAAAAGCCTTATACTTTCCTGCAGGTTTTCAATGCAGATTTACTATAAAATAAGTGAATAATAATACTAGGTTATTTTGGAAAGTGTTCTTTCATGCAATCACTGCATTTAATACAATCCCAAAATGGCAGCCCAACAGGTGGTCTTTTCACAGGGTTAAGCCAAAACAATTGGAACAAAAAGGACACCAGAATCTAATGTTCTCCAGAATTTAAAAAGCTGTTCACTTTCCTTTGTTAATTTTCAGATTTAGCCATGTTCATTATTGTTGAGCCACAAATGCAGGACATTCTTTTTTGACATTTTGCCATAAATAGACACTGACTGAGGCTGACTAGCCAGCTAGCTGTTTTGTCACATGCAAGCGGAAACTACTTATTAACAATGAGTATGCATTCTTGGTGCCTCAATGGCCAAGGAAAGCACCAGTTTTGACATGCTGCAAATGTGGCAAAGTCTAGGTTAACAAAAGTGTGGTTGACAAAGGATGAAGTTTCTCTTCCTATATTTTCCTCAAAGTAAGTATTTAATTCTGGCCTAATGAATTTGCCTGGAAGACTGGGTGTCACGTTGACAGGCTCTTGAATGTCTGAAAATATACTTCTGCATTGTGGACTCTCTTTGGAGGGAACTATTAGTTAACCAGCAATTATGAACATCGGAGGTGAAATCTAAGGAGAAATACTTGTTTCTCAGTATTTTAAAAATTGTGAAAGTTCCTTGTTACAGTGATCTCAGTCTCAACATGCGTAACAAAAGATGGACCCACTCCTATGACTCTTTAATGATACAAGGAGCCTTTACAACCGCCTTTATTGCACTGCAAGGAATTACACAAGTAGTGGGCACATTGGTGGATCAAGATTTTTTTCCTCCTATGGATGAAAAAATGTGTAAAACACACATTTTGTACAATAGGCAGAGCTAAATCAGTATCCACTATTTTAATAGAGTAATTGAATTTAACTTATAAACTTTAAATTTACTGAGTGGGATCCTCTTCTGCTGATGTGTAATCTAGATGAATGGAGTATTAAAATGAAATTAAATAGGTTACTAGTGAAATGTTTTTAAATTAATTAAGAGATATTGTTTGTTTCACTGGCTTTGTTTAGTTTGTTTTGTTTTATTTTATTTTGTCATTTCAATCTGAATTCAAAATTCTCAGGCTTTCCTACTGCCGTTACCTTTGGGATTTTCCCATGCTGAACTTGAACAACCGAGGAATTGCCTGGCTTCTTGTGAGCTGGCTAGCTGTGTACACAAAGTGCTTCTGTCTTGGAAAGGGAAGCATCGATGTCTTGTATGTCTTTACTAATGGAGCACATATCATTGTTAAGGAAATTGGCTGCCCACCCCACTCTGAGCAGCACTCAGCAGCAGAGTGGGAACTTCAAGCCGCCCTTGCAAAATCATTATGTCTCCACTGAGCCAATCTTGCAGCTCCATATAGGTTGCTCCAAAAGTAAGGCCTCCTATGTATTTCCATGGAAATGATTACAGATACAAAAAGCACAGTAACACTGTTTGACAGAGAAAACGCACAGATATGAAACACTATTTTTCAACATAGTCACCACCATTAGCTATGCATTTTCACTGGCAGTGAACAAGAGCCTGCATGCTATACTTGTAAAAATCTGTACCAGTGGAGGTGACCCACTGTTGCAGTCTCCACTACTGAAATGCACCACCCCACCTCCTTACTGTGCTCACATCCACTGGCTGGTCTCCATTAATGTTCAGCAAGCACTGATGAATGTCAGTGGATGTCATTTTTTCCTCCTGGAGGAATTAAATGAGTATTCCATATGCACTCCCATGTCAGATGCCATTTTGTCCGACTGCCCCTCTGCTGCCATCTGTCACATGTCAACTGAAATTCCAACTTATTTAAATCAAGATGCATTTCATAAGAATATATACTTAAACAAAATATCTACTTTTGATTTTAAAACCTGAGTCCAAATTTCAAGTTAAAACTCTAGGGAAAAGAAAAGAATTCACTTTGAATTGAAATGCTTGTTGAAAGGAAGAAAAGTAGGAGTTGCAAGAGATGGAGAAACTTCATTAGAATAAATCAAATAGCACTGAAAGTCAATTAATGCAGAGGTAGAAGCATCCAGTTTTACCTCTCTCCAGACAGCAGTAAGTCTTGTAAATTTAGCTGTCAGAAATGATTGCTTTGTTTTCGACAAGTGGCATTACTTCCTCTTATACTGGAATTAAAATTGATTGAAATTGATTCATGACTTTTCAATATTTTCTGCATTTCTCCATTCCTTTCAATTTGGAAACATTATTTCAGGGAAATAAACACAGATATAAAAAGCATATTTTTTTTTCTTTTTTGCTCATCTCAGACATTTTTCATTTTGCAGCATTATTAAAACACAGTTCTACTGGAATGTCTGCTTATTCTAGATAATACTATATGTTGTAGCACAATTTTAAGTGCTGAAGGACCCAAACACATCCTTGAACAGATATTGATGTATCATCACAGCAACCTTGTGAGACTGAAAGGCTTTATGATCTGCATTTACCAACACGGAGCTGAAGGATAAAGCACAGAAAGGTCAAACAATTTGCACAGAGATTCTCTGGTAATTTGTGGGTGTGCTGGGAACAGGACTAGTCTCTGTTAAATCTCAACAGAGAGTACTAAACACAAGAACATCGTTTTCTTCAGAATTTAGAAGTTTGTATTCATCTAAGGGAATTCATTGTGGTTTCTTTCTGCCCCCTTTGCTGCTACTCATTGTCTGCAGAACCCTGCACAAAACCAAGGCAAATTGCTGTAAAATGGAAATATCTATGTCATCCTTAAACGAGACCACCAGACTTTTTCAGATGGTCAAAGCAGTAAATAACGGGAAGACCACCAAAAGCATGGCCAAACAGGAAAGGATGAGAACAGCTATCCCAGCAAGGAAGAATGAGTGGGTATGGTAGCACTGACTATGCAGCTGGATCATTACACATGGGCGTGACTGAAATAAATCATGGCAGCTGCAGTCTCAGAGAGCATGCTGGGATATGGTGAGGAGTGCTGGATGGTGGAAGGCTGGTAAGACTGCTCTTTTGGCATAAAGTTATGTGCTTGTTTTTGGTGTGTTACACCTGGTAAACCTATTTCTCTTAATGCTGTAGTAAATCTATTCCTCAGGAGTAGGCAATCAGGCAAAATTCACCATTCTTGCACAGCAGCCTCTTAGTGACTGAAGAATTGAAAGGATTTTTTAAATGTTTTGTAACTGTCTAAATTACTATAGTTGCAAAAATTACATAACAGTCTCCTTAAATCCTAGATTATGAACCTTCCTTAGATTCTTCTTCAAAATGCCTGAACCCTGGTTATATGACTTGTTATTTTCTGAGAGAAGAGCTACTCCTGAGACCTGTGGTCACTGCAAGTAGAACCCTGGAGCATCAGAAACACCTTTGAAATGAGATGTTCCCACACACTAATAGTGTTTTTCTGCATGGAAATTTCTTGCTATGTATTTACTGACAAGATACTGTTTAAACTTCAGATTTGTGTGACCCTGAACAGCAATGGCCTGACTGCTGCCAGAGTCATATAACTGGAAATGGTTTTCCTCATCCAACTGCTTTGCTTTTCCTTTGTTTTCATCTGCTTGCCTGTAGCACCGTGCAAGGCTGGACTATGGTGTTCTCCCTTGGCCCATCCTACATCAATCTGCTCCCTTCCCTGTCATCATGGCTGCACCTACTGGCTAAGTGTCTTCTCTTCTGCTGCTTCTCCATCTAGAGCAAGCTTATTTTTTTCTCTTGTTGACTCTGCCTTTCCTCAAATAGCATTTGAAATACCTTTCCACCATTGATCTACCAACTTTTCTCATTCTCTGCTGCTTGCTTACTTAGTTTTACATTAGATGTCTGTAGTGCATGTTTTAACATAGATAGAAGACAGTACAGTAACATTTGCACATACAGCTCTATACTAAAGCAGAGTTCACAGGTCAGGATGGTTTGCTCATGAGTGTTATTGCTGTAAAACCAAAGCAGAAATGAAGCACTTCCTGTAATGTAGGTTTTGAACTGATACTTCACTCAGTGTGTGCAGGAGGGTAGATCAGTACTGGCTGTCTGTAGGTAAGAAGCAATTGGTCTCAGTGCATTTTAGCATTCTGATTGATTCAGTGTTCCAAGAATGTCTCAGCTTTGCAATGTTTTTCCTTCTTTGTTATCTGAGACATACAAAATGGATAGTTTTGACAGTGACTACTCAAATGAAGAACCTCTGATTCAACAATGTAAGATATACTTCTGACATATGTAGCTGCAATGTGCCAGCTGAGCATTCCTGCTGTGGTGAGGAGCTCCTTTATTTGGCTGCCTTATGTTAAGTTGCAGTACATAACACAAGCAAGCATGAGGCTGCTTCTTGTTGCGCCTATAACTGAGCTTGTGCAAAACAAGATCTGCCTAGCTGTGCCATCTGGACAGGCTGCCTACAACCCAGCACCAGGCTCTTGCTGCTCTTCTCCCACACTTCATGATGCTGCTCTGTGGTGATGATTCTGAAAAATTGGCACGTACAGAAGCCAGTTATTCTATGTAACATGTTTACTTTCACATGTTTTGTGTGAAGAAAGGGCTCAGGATCTGATATTGCTTCAAAGTACCCTCTTGGCTGCAGGAGTCTCTGGCCATTAAAAGTCCTCATTAGATTTCTTCAGATGAACTAGTAGTGGCTGTTGAGATGCATGAACTATTGACCACCTATTGCAGGAATGGGATTATTGAGTAAGGATGCTTTCTTCATTGTTTAAATTAATCACAGAATGGGAGAACTGTAGGGGTTAGAACTGACCTCTAGAGATCATCTAGTCCAACCCCCCTGCCAAAGAAGCTCCCTAAAACAGGATTCATAGGTAGGCAACCAGGTGGGTCTTGAACATCTCCAGAGAAGGAGACTCCACCACCTCTCTGTGCAGCCTGTGCCAGTGCTCCATCACCCTCACTGAGAAGAAGTTCCCACACACATTTGTGCAGAACTTCCTAAGCCTCAGTTTGTGGTCATTTCCCTTCATCCTATTGCCACACAGTACAGAGAAGAGTCCAGCCTTTTCCCTTTGCCTCCCACACCTCAGATATTTATATACACGGATCAGATCTCCTCCGAGTCTTCTTTTTTCGAGACTGAACTGACCCAGGTCTCTCAGCCTTTCCTCATAACAATGCTGTTCCATGTCCTTTATCATCTTTGTAGTCCTCTGCTGGACTCTTCGAGGAGATCCCTGTCTTTTTTGTACTGGGGAGCCCAGAACTGACACAGTACTACAGGAGAGGCCTCACCAGGGAAAAGCAGAGCGGGAGGATCACCTCGCATTGACTTGCTGGCTGTGCTTCCAGGATCCCATTGGCCTTTTTGGATGATTTGTGGTCTATGGTTTATAACAATCCCTTCTGTCTAAAGACATTTAAAATGCAGCTTATTCTAGCTTCTCTCTATGGATGCAGAAGATCCCCAGATGAAAACTGGAGGAAGAGCTAGCTTTGCAGGGTAGGGCTTGTAGAATCCTTGCTCATGCCATGTGCTTCCACAGGAGAGGAGACTCTGCAGTGAAGAACACCTAGGCAGCTTCTAACCATTCTGACAGCTCAAAAAGAAGGGGGAAAGTATCAATCACATGTGGAAACCTATATATATAAACTGTATATAAAATTGTTGTGGTGAAAATGTTAAGTCTTGGCCCGAACCAGTGACTGATCACCTGGTGGGAAGGCAGGGCCAACCCAGGGGAGCTCAGGTGCATGCAATGCATCTGAGTGACTGGAAGGGGTGGAACCAGGATCCACCCCTTCCCAGACATCATTTAAGGGTAGGCAGTGGAGGTAAGGATATCTTGCTGGAGATCCCTGCCTCCTTGAGGCCTTCCAAAGGTAAGTGGTTTTTCTTCCTTTGTTTCTGCATCCATGGATGCTGTGTTTTGGCTTGTTCTCATTTGCTGGAGCCTGGGATTGTGCTGCTCTGCTGTTTTTGCTGTACTTTCTATCATGCTATAGCAGTACAATTGTATATGCATGTATAGCTCTGTATATGTAAGGCATTCTAGTAGGTTTATGTGCAGGCTTACAGTAGGTGCAGAGCAGGCTTCAGAGATTCAGAGACAGTGGTCATATTCTCTCACTAGTGGGAGCGTGCTCCTGGTTTTCAGTCAGATGAATCTGTGATGGTTGATTTAGCCTGGTTGTTGCCACAAAACTTAGTGGTAAGAGAGCATATTGTAGAACTGGTAAAATAGGTCATAATTAAGTATGAACTCTTATTATATTTATGTATAAACAACTTATTTGTATTCATAGTGGATTGTCTCTGCAAATCTATTTTTGTCTCAAAGCCAAATAGAAATTTAATGTCATTGTTATGTTTAGGTGAACATCGCACTCATATTCTCCTCTGTTTGGCCTTGAATAAAAATCAGAGCAACAATAATATAGATGGTACGAAAGTAGTCATGAGCAGTAGCCCATCTGTAATGGACAGAATTCTACAAATCAATTAGATGGCCATAAAAAGCTGAACAGATGTGGATGAATCAACTGTGGAAATAAAACAGATTGAACTCTTGCATTTATTGTTTTGTGTATAACCCTTTATAATAAATAAGATGGGTAAATTACACTAATTAACCTTTAAAAATTTAGATGATTTCTAAATAATAACTTTTAACAATACCTATTCTTTTCTTTGTTACTTTTAAGTGCCTTGCCCATGACAAAGCATAGTTTCATTAGAAGATACTGTAGGGGTAGTTGTTTAAGTATGGTTTGTTTATATTAATGTTGGCTGGGGTTTTTTGTTTTGTTTTTAATTTCTCTTTCTATCATCAGACTTCCTGCAATACATACTCCCATCTAACCTTCATTAAACTTTCCCTTAAGATAGGAGAGATCAAATCCACTTATCCTAGCAAGTAATGGCTAGAGAAGTCATCTCTTGGAGACCACTTGAGTTGCTCTCACTGATCTTGGGTAGCATAGATTCTCCATCAGGGCAGCAAATCCTATTCCCAGCTGTAAGAATCAGCTATGTGGGCTAAAGCAATGCAGGAAGCAAAGACAACGTATAGATAATATTTTTGGATAGGTTGACTGGATATAGATTTTTTTCAGCTGCTTTCTGGCATGACTGGAGATTGCAAACAATTGTGAGAGGATTATATGGGTTCATGCACACTGAAATTGGAGGACAGAGATTGACAAAGCTACAGCAGCCTGAAACAAGCCTAAACAGAAAGGGTGAGGAGAAATGTTTATTTTTAAGGGGGAAGGGAAAAGATACCTGTAAGGGAATTTTTCTGGGGACTTTTTTCCTCTTTGAAGTCCTCTATCTATGTCCTCAGTCATGTGTTACAGTAGGAAATGCTTTTGTTTGTTTTCGTTGCTGCAGATGATCTGTAATCAATAAAAAGTATTTCTGACTGCTGCTCCTTCAAATAATGTATGTTTGGCATTCTGGGGTTAACATTATTCAGTAATGTTGTAAAGTCTTAATTAAAATAAGAGATAACTTAGGTATTTTAAAAAGCAAAAAATCCAGTACTGATCACAATACATTGCATGGAATGGTGAATGGTTTGAGATTCCTAAATTACTGATATTACCTGCTGATATGAGGACTGTTCAAAAGGGCACTTCACTTTTGGGTTTATTTATTAAAATCTTGCACTTAACTCTAAGAAATTAGCCTCCTAGAGGTGAATCATTCCCTGCTCAGGGGAGCTTGCAGCAAAGAAACTGATCATGCACACGTTGTGGAACTGCACAGTAACAGAAGATCCAGTGTTTCGCTACATTCCTTGTGCAAGGTGCTAAACAGAAATGTTAAGCATTACTAAGGGAGACCATTTTGCTTAGCTTAAAAGTGATGCTTAGACACTGTCCTCAAATAATGCAATTTTAGAGTGCTATAGGATTATTATTTCTATACTTCTTTTAACTGGAAGTCCTCACTGAGGTGAGATGTGAAGCACAGGCTCTGTGGGGTGTTGGGGGGAAGCCTAGAACGAGCTCTAGATCAGCTTCCAGGTAAACAAAAATTGGAAGATATTCTACCCAAGTTTTTCTGTATTGAGTCAGGAACATGAGACTTCCTTGACTTCTTGCAGTGGAAGCCACGTTATCATTTCAAATTTTGGTTGATGACAGATTTAGAAGCTTTCCCTTCAAAACGTGCACCTTGAAAACATGGTCATGATGGAAAAGATGTAGCTCAGCTAAGAATCCTGGCAAATAGAAACACTTTGCAGCCCCTGTAGCAGAAATACTGTGGTCGTTCTATTTCAGCCAGTTTACAGCAGGATAAGCTTTCTGATGTTAGTAAGACAAAATAGCTGTGTTAGAATGCTGGTAAATCCTTTCTGGGTAAGTCAAGTAAGCAATGCTATTCCTTACAATGGCATAAAAGCTTAAAATCTGTGGATCACTGATGCGTGAGGGATGTTCACACAGCTTCATCTGAACTTTGTGGTATATCGTCCTGCGATAGATGTTATGTTACATGCTGGAACTCCCCGGTAGGGAAGTCTATATTAATGTTACTGCTTTGTAACACAAATCCTGGTGTGTTTTGTCTCTACCAAGTTAGCTGTTAACTTTGTCCTGGAAGATAATCAGTTTTCTTACTCTCACTTGTGTCTGGTAACAGACCTCAGCATCCAGTTACAGCACTCTTGGCTGACTGATGTCAGGTTTTCCTCTACTGACTGGAGAGAGGGAAATGGCATTAGAACCTTCTCTCAGACTGAAGGATAGATGGATTTATTAATAAACAGCACTCTTACTTGTGAGCTTATAAAGAGTCTGCGTTGTTTTATCTGCACTGAGAAGAAATAAGAGACATAAAAGCAGGGAAACAGGTAGCCTTTCTGGGTGCTAGAAGCAGCCTGAGAGGAAAACTCTGTATGAGAGAATCCTTGCTGTTGTACTTCCTTGCTAGTTCTAGCTGTAAATGAAGAAAAATATGTTCCACAATACATCAGTATCCATTCTTGGAGGACAGTGGGTACAGATTGGTCCTTTTAGGTATCAGACTAGGTGCTGAGAAATGCTAATGAAATAATAAATGCTTGCTTTGCTTTTGTTTCATTTGTGGTTACATTGCAGGCTTCAGCTAACACAGTCCTGCTTATCAGCAGCTGGTATTTCAGGTGCAGTGGGAAAACAGCATAAATGGTAGATCTGGAAAACTGATGATGAAAGTCTGTCATCCTGCATCCCCACTCTTACGAGGTGCATGGACTTCGTTAGCACATTTCTTTCTGCAAAACTAGTCCTTATGGTGACAGTTACTTGTATGAAGTAAAGCTCTTTGCCAATTCCTCTACACACAAAATTGATATACAGACAGCAGAGAAAGGGAAACTTCCAGTAGCTCCAAAGCCTTCCAAAATCTTCAACTACTTTTAATATGCAACTGGGAATAGCAAACATACTTCTAATGGGTTTTTAAAGGGGCACATTGGCATTAACTACACAAGAAATTAACAACTTGAAGCCAAAGAATGGCAAGTCTAATGACCAAGTAAGATGTATGCCTTGACATTTTTCAAGTGCATCTATATAGGGCTAATAAATTACTATCCTGAGTCCTTCTAATATTGCTTCTCTATGTATTGTCTCATTATACTTTTAACCCTTAACTGCTATGTTGCTGCCATCTTGAGAAAGAGGAGGAGAATCCCAGGGCAAGAGATCTTTTTAGTAGGGCAATTTACTACAGAAAAATCCACTTCAAAATTGCTAATGCAGTCTTTTTGTAAGCAGTGTCCTCTGAGGAAATCAGCACTGTTTGCAGTTTATTGCAAGAAATGTACATGCACATACGTGTACTTCCTGTTTATTTACATTAAAGCAAGTAAATAATTTAATGTAGATAAGTTAGCTTCCGCTAGGGCTGCATTCTAATTTTCCAGAGAGAACTGCATAGTGGAAATACAGATGACATAAGCAGCATGTGCCCAGGTTGTTGAATTATTGTTGAATTATGAATGCTCCCCATTCCCATTTAGACCTGCCACCTCCCAGTGACATTTGAAGTATTAATTACCATGAGAAGTAAGTGCATTGTGTCAGGCCTGGATATCTCTATGACAATTTCTGGAAATTGGTGTCTTCAGATATAATACATGTGTGCTGTAGGAAGCATGTTAAACTTATGAGGTAAAAGTTGCTTCTTCACCACAGTACCCCTCATAATATGAGCTGCTAGGACTCAAAGCAATGGCAATACTGTGTAACAAAAGTAACCTAGATCTTATGCTGTACTGATATGTAGCGTATAATCTGAGGGATGGTCCTACGCACAGGTCTCTCTTTGGGGGCTGACATTAAAGATCTGAATGGCTAGCTATCATTTTATGTGAGTTGCTCTGAAAGTGATGCCTCCTATTATTTCCATGGAAACCACAGCAGATACAAAAGCACAGTAGCATACTTTGACAAAGCAAATTCTCAGCTACCATACATTTTTTTTTTTTTTTAATTAAATATAGTCACCACGAGTAGCCAGTTTACACGGGTGAGCTGATAGAGATGCTGTTCATTTCATGGTGTGACAGCTGTGCATGTCTCTCTGGAGTGAGGCTTGTCTTTTACACTGTTGTCACTGCAGCTGAAACATACCACCCATCACATCATTGTGCTAGTATCCACTGTTTGGTATCCATAAATGTTCAGCAAGTGTTGATGAATATTAATGGGTGCACTTTTTTACATAAGGAGGAATTCAGTTCCACACCTTTGCTTCATCTGCACTTCCGTGTCAGACGCTGTTTTGTCAGATTGCCACTCTGCTGCCACCTGTCACGTGGCAACAAAAAGTAATGGAATACTTGTGGGAAGGTTCAACCTCTACTGCCTTATCACCAACATCTGACTCTTGTATGCCTGCATAATAAAACAGGAGGCATTACTTTCAGAGCAGTCTTCCTATCTTCTTGCTTAGAGCTAAGACCAAATCTGAAGTAACTTCATTTCCCTACTCTGCTGCTTTTTCTCTAGAGAAGCATTAAGTGCACTTGTTATAACAGATCTTGCCTTAGATAACAGCACTGAATTACACAAAATGCTTCTGTTCAATGGCCAATATGTGTCCAGTCAGTACTACTCTTAACACCTCTCACAGCTACTGACCAAGGGTTGTCAATAGTAGAACTGCTCTAAGTCAAGCAGTTAACAGTATACTTCCCTATGAAGACTCCCTCTGTAACAGTCACTTCTTTTAAACTAGAATAGACAGCAAAAAAAAACAAAAAAAAAACTAAAAGAGAACTGATGGAAGTAGAAAATGATTTGCTTAAAAAATAAACGCCCACAGCCTGAAGTGCAATTATAAAGGTCTGATTTTTATTATAAACTATATGTCTAGCACATGCACTGATAAAGCATGCTTATGGAAGAAAGGGAAGATGGCGTTTCCTACGAATTCCTCTTGAATGGTTTTTAAAACACATCACATTTGTTAGGAAATTAAGTATGCATTCTTTCTGGACACGAAGGAAGTGAAGAACAGGTATCTGACTCTATTTACAAATGCAGGATTTTTGTAGCCATCTTTGTTTAAACTATAGCAATTTTATGCTTTTTTATGCAATATGCTGCATTTTCAGTGGCTATGAAAACAATGACAAATGCAGAAAACACACAGATAACTATGCATACTGCAAGTTTTGTAATACCCATTTTATTTTCTACAGACAGCTTACTTACGAGGACATATTTCATTTTATTTCACAAGTCTATGCAAACTACTTACATAAAAAAATATTCAAAAGATAGCCCCTTCTGAATACTTGATTATCAAGAAGTACATACGAGATGTGGCTTTCATATGACAGATAAGACCTTCCACATAAGAACAATAATGTTATCCTCCTTTATAACAGAAGGGAATGGATTATTAGAATGCTATTTCTAAAACATTCTTCATTTTTAAGTAACTATTTCATTTGTAAGATTGTTTTTAAATGAGCTCTTCTGAAAGCAAGCTTTCAAAAATATCCAAAAAGAGCTTTTACACACATGCTTTGTTTTCACTGAAGAAGTCATCCTCAGCACCACTTGCTCTATGGCTTGGCTAAGTATGACACACGATGAGATTCTGAAGACTTCTTAATTATCGAAGAAGTTGCTCAGCCTCCTTGGACTTGCCTTCCTTTGTTTTCCTCAGTAATGCTTGTTTTATAGCACTGATTTTTTCATCAAGTTCAGCCAACGAATAGTTCTGCTAGAAGATCAAAATAAAAACCACAATCATTTACATCTTGTAACAGCTAAAAAAGTGGCCAAGCACTTTTTTACTGGTGGTCATTTCATACTGCACCTGAAGATAGAACACATGCACAGTCATCTGACTCATTTGTGATTATTTAAACTTGAAAAGGAAGAATGTAAAGTTAGAAAAAACTGACAGTACCAATCATGTACCAATATATCCATGCTACGTTTATTAGATGCATGTTCAATCTGATGACAAAAAAAAAAGCAAGACAAAAATCCATTGGTAAAACTGGACAAGACTACTCTGACACTTACAAATCTCAGCTTTGCAACTGAAGGGATTTTATCTTATTGTCCAGCATCAATCTCCTCTGTGCTCATGTAACCTGATGAATTTTTTTTACCCTCTTCTTAAAAACCAGTCATTTATAATTTTATAAAGATATTATTTCACACTGTTCTGCTCTCAAAGAAGCAAAATTGCTTCTGACAGGTTCTTGGCAATACCAGGCAAGGTATATGCAGGTAGTCTAATAGTCACAAACAGAAAGAGGAGCTGAAATCATTTAAGTGGTGAAGAGGCTCTCTGGCTGTGCAGCACTTGTTAGGAAGCAGCCCTAGGGCTAAGAGAAGCTCTCCTTTCAGTGGCTGGCCTCGGTAGGAGCCCAGGGTCACTCCACCGTGGGTCCAGCCCTTCTGATCATGTGGGAAGCAGAGGTACAAACAATTTGCCTGTGATCCCTAGGCCAGCAACACTCCATCACCAGTTTAAACCATAACCTAACAGTTCCTCTACACACACTAAGGAAGCCTTTTTTTTTTTTTCTTTTCTTTTGTGAATGAGCCTAGTTCCTCAAGGCTCATATGGCCCACATCCCTTTTTAAGTGCTCTTCCAGTCATCTGTCTTCAAGTGTGACTATGAGTGGCAGACTGTGTGCCAGCTATGGTCTCCCTTACATTAAGGAGTAATGTAGTCCCTGACATGATAGAGTTGCATAAACAGCAATTTTCACTGACTTAAGCTTGTATCTTCTAAAATATCAGGTCTTTCTTCAGAACGTCTGCTGAGCCAATCACTTCCACTTTTACCACCTCTACACAAAAAAATTACTTTCAATTTAGGATGTTTTGAGAGAGAAGTAAACAGGAGTTCTACCAAGTAAATAAAAAAATTAATAATACTTACATGAGGAGGTTGAACCTTTCTCCTCTTGCCAGAACAGCTCTAAAGAAAAGACAATCAAAACAAACAATGTTACATGGACAGAGGATGTCTCAAGTAGCTGCACTGTTTTTTTCCCCCCAACAAGTACTACTTTCTTTCAAATGACAAGTTGGGTGGAAATATGAACTTGCATAGATGGCCCATACATGAAATGTAACCACAGCACCGAGCCAGAGTTGTCTGTCAGTGGCAACTGCACTCTAACTTACTCCATTTTTGTACATCAAACAAATACTTCAGTATGCCTTTGTGTATGGTAAAATAAATTGAGAAAAATTTCTTACTACAGATTGGAAGTATTCAGGAGACAGTCCTTCCAGCTCAAGAATTTTATCTTCAAGCTTCTTAATTCTCTGATAAATGTCTCTTGGTACAGGGCCACCTAAATACACCAGTACAAACAGACAGCAATCAGGGAAAGCACTTAAATGACATTTTGAACTAAAGATTCCAAGTTTTTCATTCTTTGAGTTCAGTTAGCAACCAGCAGCTGAAAGTGAATGAGCTGGCAGGAAAATGAAAGGGAAGGGCGATTAACATAAATCACAGTAAAATCTGGTCAATAAGCCAGTGCAATCTGTGAAGGCAACAGACAACTTCATACACAGAGTTGAGTATGTCTGAGAAAGTCGTGGAACAACAAATGATCCCTCTCAAAATACAGTCACACACCATTACCACTTCAAAACTGACAGCAGGAGGGATCAGTCAGGACAGCAAACAACACACAAATTCACTTCTGATATACAAGACTGTCTTGAAGGGAGAGTATCTGTCCTGAGTATCGGAGACTGGAGGACAGGCATGAGTTGTGCTTGACAAAGAACAGCATTTACTTGGCCATGGATGGGAGAAACAGGGGTGGAAATGTGTGGGGAATAGAATAATAGAGCATTAAAACAAACAAACAACCCCCCCTCAACCTGCCACTTGTTGCTGGTAGCTGTACTAAAGCAGCTTGGGCTTGCTTCTCCATATAAGACTGAAAGCGAGCAAAAGATCACCCTTACAAAGCACCCACACAGAAGATGACAAAAATCACTGTTTATCACAACTAATGGGCATTCCAATCAGAATGACAATCTAGTCCTGACCATGACACATAAATTTATCAACTCAGCATCCTAATTTGGCACATGGTCCAAAATATTAGACTATGGTACTAGGGTGACAAAACTCTTCAGTGCATCTGGCCTACTGTTTTTACTGTCAGAACTTACTGACTTGTATATTATACTGACTTACAGGAATGATAACTGTAGTACAAAGTGGCCCACCTATGTCAAAACTTAAGCATGGTACAAACCTGTTTGTAACCGTAAGTGTGCCTCAATGTTCTGCAACCTCTCCTCGACAGCTTGGTTTCCACAATCATGAATAGGTACACTGGCTTTATGATTGGACCCATGTGTTCCTTCAGACCTAGTCTGAGGCCCATATGTATTTACCACCCTAGAAACTAAGTAAAGAGAACAGAAATTTAACACACACGCACATGAAATACATCAACATATGTATAATTAAAAGAAACAAAAAAATGTTAAATAATTAACATTACTAAAACCACAAAAGCTGTGTGCTAAATGTATTTCACTAATCTTGTATTTGAAGGGTCCCACAAACACTGAGATCAAAAATTCAGTATAAGTCCTTATTTTTATATCTATATATATATATCAGTAATCAAACTAAATAAAAACCTATGACTCTACATTTGCAAAGGAAGAAAAAAAAAATCACTTTCATGTTATCAGCTGCAGATAAACAGCAGAAAAACAGATATCTATCAGGAGTTGCACATGTGAACTGTTGTGAATGCAAAGAAGAGGGAGATCTAATATTATAGGAAGAACCACAAACACATGTAGTTGAGGGAAGGTTTACAATTAAAAGCAGCTATAAATCTTGGTAAGTTCTCTCCAATTTTTGCTCTTCAGGGAGCAGCCTTAATGAATTTTCACCTTTTTTTGTTCCCCTGTTGAACTGTGTCTTCATCAGTAGACTTTGGTCACTTCTCAAGTCCTTTCTGATAGGATTACTGCAGGGCACTGCAGAGTTAGACTACACTGGCCACTCCAAACACTGCAGCACACTGACACACCTTACTTACACTGTGGGTTGGAATGGACAAGTTACATTCTTGCTTCCCAGTTCGTTTCTCAGTGTCATTAAAGTTTCAGCTAAGGTGCAGGACTCAGTCACTTGAAGTGTAACCTTCTTTTTCCCCACACAAAGCCACAATTCAAGTTAAAAACAGGCATTTTACAAAGTGACTGCTGAGAAAGGTTCATAGTTAAATATTCTTGACTCAAATTTACTTTTCCCTCTACCTCAACTCACCAGACCCCTCAATGCTTATAACCAGCACTGTGCATCACTGCCGTTTTGCAAAAAATGGAACAGAAGGTTACTTCCATTCTTGGATTTTGACGGTTTTAATCACAGAGTAACCTGTGCACTAGCAGCCTTTTATACACTGTATCTGCTGCATCAGAACTTCTACACCACTCGCTCCTTTGCAAAAAACAGTGCAGTGGTAACTTTGTTCCCCAAATTCCCACCTCTGCCTCAGAACTCCCCAGAGTATTTTCTAATTCAATCTAACTACGTTGAAATTAAATAAAATTAGCTTTTGTTTTAAATTAATCAATTCCTTAACTGGACTGATGGCCATACCTTAGAAGAAAAGCTAAGAATTGCTCAGCTTCTCTGTTCTGCTTTATGTTCTCCATCTTTGATTTAATGCAATAACAACAGACTACTTTCATTTGGTATTCAGTGTATAACCAATAGCCTACTGAGGAAATTATGGGATAAAAAAAACTTGAAGATGTAAGGGAAGATTTAAAGTATTTGCTAGAGTCATAAATCAATTTGTTAAGTTTCCACTTAGAAGAACTCTGTAAAAAGATTCTAAGCCAAAATTTACGTGTACTGCTCTACCTTAACTCTCTTAATAAACGGATATTAAATTAGTTGCTTACCCTTTATATGGCTTTTAAATCCAGGATAGGGTGTGAAAATAGCATCTGTTCTGGCACAGCTATTTTCTAAATACATAGTAATTAGGAAAAAAAAGAAAGAGTGAGGCCCAAATTATGTACTCTCAATTTAAAATACTTTAACCATCTTAACCATCACCAGTTTTAAAGCCAATCTAATCTAAATTTTTCATATAACAAAAGCATCAGAAATCATTCATCCTGCAAAAACATGCCCATAAATAATTTCAGACACTTGCATGGACCTATCAGTTTTACCTGGCTAAGTCATCTCTATAAATACGTGCACACACATACACAAGGTTATTAGATCAGGATCAAATTTCTTCTGATCTGTTTCTTGCAGTTTTACTTTTCACTGTGTTCCTCTGCCATTTATTTCTTCCTGCACAGAAGTTTCTTCCTTGCACAACAGTGCTGTTTTATGTCCTTTCTTAAAACGACTTTCCTCCTAATTTTAGACTGGTCTGGTTTACTCATCAGCATATCTTTTCTCACCTTCTAGCACTTACTCTGATGCCTGTGGCTTCTTTAATTTGCTTAGACATAAAAACTGCCAGTACAGGCCACCTCAGTTTATTCCAGTGTATTTATTTACATATAAATACACCAAAGTTCTACAAGTATTTTATTATGGCTAAACATACAAAAGAAAGACTTGTCATTTCTTCAGCAACTTAATTAAGTTCTAGGAAGCAATATTTTACCAGCTAGTGTCTTCTACTTAAATTCTCTGTAAAACTTATGGAAGAATATGCTTTGATCTCTAACAGTATGAAGTACTTCACAGAGACAATGCATGTGGGGGTTCATAATTACTTAGAAAAATCTATGCCTCTTTAACTACTTATGTATATAAAAGTGTGTCTGTGTAACCAGCAAATACTAATTGTGCTAATGGGATACAGTCTATCAGATGCATTTAAGGCTGATTATAGATATAGTCAGTTGTGCCAGGTGGTACATTAAAAATAGCAATAACACGAGCTATCCTGAAATAAAATAGTTATTCTAAGTAGCTCATAATTAAAATTTATTACAGATATATTTCTTTGTAATTCAGCTACCATTAAATTAACTTCAATTTGATACATGCAATTCCCAAAACATATCTGAATTGCAATTCTGTTAAGTTTAGAAAGAATATCTAGCTAAAACATTGAGAATAACAGCTACAGAAGTAATCCAGTTGCAGTAAGACCTGTAACCTTTCTGTACAGAATCCATTAAACATTTTCAACCAGTGAATAATTCCTTTTTATTTTTGCCTTGGAGTGTCTGGCAACATCTGCAGAGCATGTACGTATTCTTAACATTTAAATATATATATATCCTTTTTCTAATTAAAAACAAACAAACAAATCAACAACTTAAATTGCTATGAAGATTAAAGTCTGGCTAGCCAGTTACCTTGATTACAATCAATAACATTGCAAAATTCCCTGACATTATTTTCATTGATCTCAGCTTGTTTCCTCTTGATGAAGGCTGATATCCTCCTGTCAATCTGTAGGTAACAAACATGATGGTATATATCTATTTCATTCTTTGAATTTAAAATTTAGAAAGAAAAAGACCTTTTTTTTTTTTTTCTGATATAGGGAAGTCACTTACTTCTGCTTTTCCAGCTTTTATTTGAACCACCTCTGGATCAAAATTAGTATGTGTATCCTTCAAATCTCCCAAGTCAAAATTCGCATACTTTTCTTCAGTCTGAGAGTTACTATCATAAACATTTAAACTTGTTTCACAACTTTGATCTTCTGTTTTACCTGCAGGTTCAACGTGACCTATGTTTTCCTCTTTAATCAATGGCTGGAGTTTTTCTAAAAGAGGCTGAACAAAGAAAACAGTACATTAGGGTTAAAGGGGAAAAAAAAGAAAAAAAAAAAGAAAGAAAGAACAAAGGCCAACTACTATAATGATTTCTAAAACAGACTGACTGAAATAATTTTAGGACATCCAACATTTGCTTCTGACAGAGAATCGTAACTAAAAATATATACTATCTATCATTCCAAATACTGTGCACTATGATTTTGGTCTTTTTGACCTGCATCTTTTAGAGATTTGTATAGGAAAACTCCCAAATTTCTGAGAAAATCTATCAGTTACTCATCTGTTAGTAGCTAAATCAAAAGCTTCAATCATTGGCACCAGTGCCACTTAACTACCATGTCATTCAAATGCCTACTCAGAACAGTAAGGCTTAGTATTCCTCCTTCTTAACACGAAAGCCAATGCTTTCACACTGTAAAGCCTTTACTTTATCACCAGAACACTACATTCTCCACTTGAAACTGCAGTTGCCCAAGTGAATGAGAGAACACAGACATGAAATATATAGGTATTATCCAGAACACATGCTTTTCTTGACATGGTTGATTATCTGCTTAGGTCATGAAATTAAATGAGAGAATGCACACTGACATTTGTAGCAGTAAAACAAAAGCTTATTATTCTACTGTAGCAACTCTTCCACAAGATGTAAAAACAAAACCTTGGTGTGTGTGTGTGTATATACACATACACTTACATATACATACACACGCACAGAAGTCACACACCTTCATTTTTGTTTTCACCAGTTTAATCTAAATTTACTTTTCTGTTTTCCCTCCAGAAATCCAGATATTTTTTTTTTTGTTAAACATCACATGATTTCTGCAAGCATTTCCATGAAATTCCTCCACTGATCTGAAGGAATGCCACAAGTAATTTTCACTTGCTTTTATCTTGCTTGTTTTCTCCTTCTGTTTATCCAGAGAAGGATTTTACTTATCTGGGAAACACAAAGGGATTTCCCTATACCTGTAGACAAGCAAATACAGAAACTTTGTTTCTTTTTCACTGCCTCAGAACTACACTCTTGAAATAATTTGTTGACTAGCTGAAGGGAAAACAGATATTCAAATTCCCACCTTTTAGACATCAGCTATCAAGGTCAAAACACTGTTCAGATACCAGCTGATACCACCATGCAACTAAATTATAGCTACTTTTGACAGGGTTGGAAAGTTTCACATAGCTAAATGAAATGACAGTAATAGCGACTGGCTACTTGGCAGGATGAGACATTAATGTCAAATAAATTACTCTTTAAAAAAAAAAATCCTACGCTGAAAATATATTTAATTGCAGTAAGACACTCCAGGATGTGTCATGCTGGGATAATGCCACTTCTTGAACCACTGAAAGCACTCCATGAGCCTCAAAACTCACCCAACGCATGGAATCATTATCATAGCATGACACACACCTGCCGTGTCTTATTGCTTAATTATAACCCACCATAGATGGAAATGTATCACATTTACAATGCAAGTCTAGAAATCAATGAGGCTGCATTTATTCAGCCTGCTCACCTACAGTGGCTATTCCCACCATTAATATGAAAAATCTGTAAGTGCAGGTACCTACGAAGCATACCAGGATTTCAAGTGTACAACACTTGTGAACCCTTTTTTGTTGAACATAGCAGTAAGATCAAAACAAGTAAAATTTGTCAGTTTAGGTAGTGCAGCTACATTCAGTTGTTGACCACTTTAGTCAAGTTGAAAGTGTCCAATGAAATATTTACCTGCAAACATAAAATATGCTGCTGAAGTGCACTAAAGAGCAACGTTGGCTGAAGTGCTGATGTGCTCTGAAGCTTGCTCCAATCGATTACAACTCTCACAACATCATCTCCAAGGTTAAGCTTCCACAGGGAAGAACAAACATTGCAAAAAAACAGTATGTTATGTCAAGTTAATGTCAGAAAAACATACAAGAGTTCTACAGGACAACAGTTATGCCCAATCTCATGCAGACCCCACCTTTACGTGGGTTTGACATTAATTATAATTCAAGTAGCCACCACTTTCAAAGTAAGCTAGTATGAGTAGAATACATTCAAAAATTAGAAAATTCTAACTATCTAAACACACTTCCACTATATTAATTTGACCTTTAACTTCGGTCAGTTCTCTATCCAATTAACCACAGTACTTGAGCATACTGCTCATGCTAATCACTCAAATATTTTCTTAAACAGATGATAGAAGCAGCAGTAAGAAGAAACATCCACCCAGAATGGCAGTTTCCTGTACATACATGTGTGTAATTAAACGTGCAAGCCTGTATGACCAGAGTCTTGATACTGCATCATTTGTGCTTGTTAACCAAAAGCAGGCTTTATATAAAAAAAAATACTGTTACAGTAAAGTCCTCACAAAATCTTCCAGTTAAACTCTGGACCACACAGCATCATCATCAAACCCACTTTGAAATCCCTGTTTCCCTTCATGAGCATTCAAAACAAATAGTGATTGCCATATCCTATTGTCTTTGCTGAGAAATGCCAGCACTTAACTCCCAAAACAATGAAGAGAAACACATGAAGGGAACCTAAAGTTATATTTAAAGGAATGATGCATCCTCTATAAATTAAAAAATCTGTTTAACTTTTTAATACAAAACTGACTGTTAATAATCACTAATTAATTATGTACATTCACATACCTCTTTGTCATATTCGTTACACTAAAGCTTTACGGACAAGATCTTGAAGGGATCTTTCATTTTCACAAGCCAACTATGTTGTTTTCTAACCAAACATTCCCTAAGCAATCTCCCAAATTATAAATACAAATATAACAATTGTTTAAACTCAACAGGATCTACAGGTGTTCTGTTTCAGATGCAGAATCCCAAGTTCAGAGCGAATTTGTATATCTACATCTCATTCCTCCCATATTAAAAAAAAAAATAAACAAATAAAAACATCACATCAATTATAAAATTGACCTTGAACACATGGTCTAAAGGTTCCTATCTTCCAATGGTAATGACTACTATGGATACAAAATGCATATGTACTTGTTTCATAGCACAGCATATTATGAAACAGAAATAAAACAAGAATGCTTCCATTACACTGAAGGCAAAGCAGTGTAACGTGAGGTTGCTCTACATCAGTCTTTGAACCAAGTAATACTATACTATACAGCATCATACGTAGAAGGACAAGACTGAACCCTCATCCTTAAGTCAAAGCACAGCCTTGTTGAATCCAGTGTTAGATTCAAAATCAACTGCATAGTAAAAGAGACGGAAGACCTACTGACCTTTAGAGAAAAAAATATATATAAACACCTAGGGGAATAGCAAACAGATTTGCATTGTTTTCCAGTGCACTACAAAGCAAAAACTGAGCCACAGTTTTTATCTAGTTAGATATGTAATGTATTTTAGGTAATTTTCACAAACATTATTATTGTTGGTTAGTACTTCATGTACATAAGAGGCAAGGAAAATAATATCTTAGTAAATAATTGTTATGAACATCTCAGAAAAATAAGAATATATCAAGAAGTTAGTAGAATAGAACTTTACATTACGAGTTAAATATCTGTGCTGTGTGATCATCTGAAAGCCACTAGCAAGTATTTCTTCCCAAAGTTTTTAGAGTAATACATGCTACACTACAGAGCACTGATAAGTTAAACAGGTATAGAGGTACACTATCGTAAGAGACAAAATGTGTCCTACTGTAATGGCCTAATAAGTCTTCTTTCCTGAAAAGGATCAGTTGATGTGCACATTCTTATCACACAGTGCTATGGTGCAATGTGCAAAAACAATACCTTCCAACACAGAGTCTAGAGGCAAGGGATAAATTCACACACACTGTTAAGTGAAGGACAAACTCCTCCTGCTACCAAACACATTTCAAACGCAGCACACTTATTTTTTCCTCACTATTTTATATCCTGTAAGAATTGTAAAAAGAAGGGTTATAAATTCTATAATTTGATAACTTCAAAACCATCAGATTTACAGGTCTTGAGTCCACTCAGTAACTTGCAGAAACAAAAGTTAATCCAGCTCTTTGAAATTATTTTTTATGAACTACATGAACTACCCTTTGAGACTTTCCAGGATCTGTCACTGGTTTCAAGAGTTCTTATCTCCAGATGTCCTCCTAATCATAGCACTGCAAGTCACTGCTCTAGTTAAAATAATAATATATATGTAATAGATATATAATTATATATATATATATATAATATATTCCTGTTTCCAGTGCAACTTGCTAGCATAAATCTAGCTTAAGTTGCTATGACAGATCACAAACTGTGATAGATGAAGACCTGGCAGACATTCAGCCATCTCAATAAAAGGGGGAAGGGGACCAGTAGCTTCAGTCAAAAGCACAAGATGGATATGCGAAGCAGATAAGCTGCTAAAACACAATTGCAAGCTATCAGAACTGAAGTGCTGGCATGTAAGAGTGTAACTGGACAACTGGAAACGACCTTGACTGAGCAATGAGAAGCACCTCTTCAGCTAAGATGGGGCATCCAAACCCCTATTCGTGGCTCAGTGCACAGTGAAACGGCTTTAAGTTGTCATGGAAAGAACACACTTCAAATATCAGTGAAGACACCCTTATTCTGCTCCATAACCACTGCAACCCACCTGAGGGCACGCAGCAACTCTAATATCAATGTATCGCCTCCCCAGGACATTAACTCGCCACCTGGCCCTGCTCCTAACTGCAGAAGCGCGACTGCACTTCTATTTCCTCCGCGAAACGACATCTGTGCTTCCATAGAGGAAGATGAGTTAACCTGTAAATCATTTATGGCAACGACTAAGTTGTTACCGGAAGCTTCTCTTGATAAGGGCCTCCCACCGCTGCCGCACTATCTGCTAAATAATTCATCGGCACTAAAACCCCAAGCAGGTGTGTCAGCCCAGAGCACCACAGGGCAACGCCACTCCTAAGCACCGCGCGCCCCATTCCCGTTGTCACCTGCAGGCGTGACAGCCCTACTGCGGGCTCCTTTGCTCCCCCTGCTTTAGGCCCATCCCCGACGCCCGTCCAAAGGAGCGAGGGCAGCAGCCGCACTCACCTGCCCCGCCAGCCCGGCCAGGGAGCGCATGGCGCTGCTCGCCACCTCCGAGACCGCCAGCCCGGCTCCGGTCTCCGCAGACAGCTCGCCGGGCTGCAGCGGGCTGGACGCCGCCGCCATGACGCCAGCCCGGGCCGCAGCCGCCAGCGACGTGCCCCGCGTCGCTCGGCGATGACGAACCGCTCGGGCGGCCGTGGCCGCGGGCCGCCCCCGCGCGATGATGGACAGGAGCGGCAGCCAATGGCGAGCCGTGTTGCCGAGGCTTGTGTTACAGCCGTGATGGCGGTGTTCGGGCTGTGCGGGTTGTCAGTGTCTGTGCACAGCGCAGCCGGGCCCCGGTGGGGAAGCTGTAGCGCTTGTGGCTGGGTACTGCCCGTCCTCTACTGGTCCCTTGTTCCCCAGGGAAGGGCACGTGCTTGTCCATGCTTGGGGTGGGATGCTGTGTCCAGATCCACAATGTGTCAATCACATGTCTTTCCCAAGGCTGAGGGAATCTCTTAGCTTTTGCTCCTTTAGTAAGTCTCCCTGGGAACTTTTGTCAGCACAAGTCCATTGCAGTTCTCCAGTAAAGGACAATTTCAATGGCTACAAAGCTTGTTGGGTCAGTAGCATAGCTTGCCCTGAGTGCTGCTTTGGCACCTTTGGTATAACCACGCTTTGAACCTGGACTGCAGCTGCTTCTGTGGTGCATCCTCCTCTCCCTGCACGGACACCTTTGCCTCCTGTCCCTTCCTATCCATCAACTGCGTCCCTAGTTGCAGTCCCTTGACTGAGCACATTCATGGAGGGAAGGACGCGTTAATTCTAAGCATTCTAAGATTAACAGATTATTGCACTTCTTTTTCAGACTTACTTTTCTGGTTATTACTTCATTTTTGTATGCTTATACGAACTTCTCTTTAAAGCCTTGACTCCTCAGGTTACAGAAGGATTGCTTTTTCACCAGACAACAAGGAACAAGTTTGTCGCACTCTGTAGGGCAAAACTACTTCCTCAAATGCAATCTGCTCAACTTCTTTCTTCGAACAACAGCAGCACTGACAAAGGATTTCTAACTGATGCTATCTTCTGTTTCCTAATTTCAATCTTTTGGCCTTCATGCATTCTCCTGTTCCTTCACCGGAAGGTTTTCTTTACCATCAGTTGTTTCTCTTGATTCTTATTATACTTCCTGTCTCTTGAAAAGGATCTTCCTGGGCTTATGAGCAAATTCTCCTTCTCTGTTATGAAGGGAGACCATACAGCTGTTCAGTATAGACCAGTCTTGAGATTTTAGCTTTCTTCCCCATCTTGCATTTTTCACACCCAAAGAAAGATTGTTAGTAAAAAGCAATTGAATATTAAGGATAAAAGAAAATCCAAACAGACAAGATGGACAGAGGTTGCCTACTTATTCAGATGTATGTGTTTCTTTTCATAAGGTATTAAGTGTACTGAGATGCAAGGAAAGCACTGAACTTTTTTGTTTTCTTTCATTTTCTGTCCCATCACCCTTTGTGCTGTTTTTTGTTCGTTTGTTTTGTTTTGTTTTGTTTTGTTTTTCCTGGGTGATGCTGTGATTCCAGCAGCACAGGAGCAATTTTCTAGCTGCCATGGCTGACTTAAACCCTTGGAAAATGGTAATATAATTATACTGTTGTAGGATCATGAGCAAGTTCTGGACCTTTAACCAAGAGAGAAAGTCTGCTCAATTCCAGATGCCAAATATTTATTGCAGAGCTAATGATTTAAAAACATATTTCATGGAGAAATACACTTTAAAAGAATATCTTAGCTTTGAGCTAGATCACACTTGACTGGATTCAGATTATGTGAAACACTACATCTTCCCTTAGAGAAACAGTGCTGATTCCAACTGGTAAAGAGAGCACAGAATTTCTTCCTACTTTCTGTCTCTCAGAAAGCCTCAATCTATGTTGCAGCTGCTAGCTGAATAAATTTGTTATCATCTGAAATTTCACAGATTAAATTATATAATACATTATGCAAACATGAACAGAAACAGCAATAATCCAAAGTGGTTTAAGAGATTAGAAAAATGAGACCATGTGTGAAAATGAGCATAGGGGAAAATGCACAAATACAGCTAAGAACAAACTATGCTAAACATTCATATCTAATGGGGGAGAGAGATTAGAGCAGAACAGCTCCAAAAAATGATTATATGTTCACTGCATATAGTGCGCAGTAAAAATGAATACACTTGCAATCGCCTCTGACAGTAAAACTGGCTACAGTAAATCCAGGCCTCACATAAAAAACAGAGGAAATTACATGGCATGCTCCCTAAAGCTGATGACACTATAAAATATTGGAATCTCTCATTGCTTGGAAGATGCTGTTAATTTTCAGGGAATCTGCAGAAAATTGGCAAATAGTGGATTGCTGGTGATAGAGATACTAGTTTGCAAAGAAGGATCAGAAGATTTAAATATGTGTAACTTAGCACTAATGGTTATTTTCAACAGTTTTAATGATGTGACTACCAAGGAAGGCAATCGTTTAGAAACAGCTTTGAACATTCAGGGATAGAGCTGTCATGGTAAGATTAAATCTTCCACAGCTTTGATCCCTGAAATGGATCTCTGAGCATATGAAAACCCCACACCTTGAACAATGTAAACATAAAAACAGTGTTGTTCAATAACGAACAAAGAAATAAAAAAGGGAAATAGATTATTGAAATGAAAAAGGATTTTCTTTTTTTTTTTTCCTAAAATATTTCTTCTTTTTGTCTAGTTCATGAAATAAAAAAGAAATACAGCTCTTTCCAACTCTAGATGCCTCTAAATTCTCTAAAATCCCAGTAAAGTTTAATTAGTTGACACAACTTATATTTGCTAATCGTCACTGTCATAATTACTTCATAATAATCGTACTGTCATAATTTCTTCTGCTGAACATTATGTTTACATAATTTCTGAACTCACACTTTAATTTTGTCCCTAACTAGCACCAAAAGAAAGGTGGTAAGAACCAGTGGTTGAGGTTTGTTTGCTGAAGAGTGAAGTGCTGATCTAAGGAGCCTGTGTAACTTATAAGCAGATTTTTCTCTTGAATCGAAAAGCTCATTTGGTGTACTTTTGCTTATGTCAGCTGTATCACCATGGAAAGGCGAAAGAGGCACTTCAGAAAAATTGAAATGAAATTATTCGGAACTTGATAGATAAAACAATACCCTGAGTTCTGCCCAAAGCCGTAGGAAAGTGGTGCAGCTCAGCACTCGCTGCTGTAAAGGTGGTGTTTTTGTTAGTATCCAGATTATTAGTGCTGTTCTAAATCATTTCAGTCTATAAATAGACAACTGATAGTAGCCTACTCATTGGATTAAAATAGAATAGGAAGTAACAAAGATGCTTCCAGAATAAAAGCATATTTTTCCACACACTGATTTCAGAAAAAGAGCCCTTGTTCTGTCGCTGCCCAGGTACTGAGGAAAAGGCATCACCCCAACTCAACATTTGGGTTCTGATTCAACAAGATGCTTAAGGTGGTGCCCACTTTTATACAGTAGCCCTAAAACGTGGCATACTTCCCTAAAATTTAGCCATGTACTTAATCACTTCATCAAGCATCAAGTCACTTCACTGACTGTCAAATAGGGACTGTCTTCCTCCAAAAGCCAGCACTTTACAGACCTTTTGGTGTTTCACTCATACTGTCAAAAAGCCCTGTTCTGTCACAGTCAGAGTGGGATTTGTGTGAAATGTGCTGTGGAGATACGCTGTGATGTATTAGCATTCAAAGGAAACAACAATAAGAAACAACAACAAAATCCGATTAAAAAAAAAAATAAAATGAAACTATATAAGTATCTTGTTTACGACTTGTAGCAATTTTATAATTCCTAAGAAAATACAAATTCTTCATGTAGCTGTTACCTGCTTCATATTTAATCTCTTTACACTTAACACGCACATAGACATGTGGCTCTTCATGTCAGAATCCTGACTTTGTTTCATCCTTAATGATTTTGCGTAATTCTCTATACTTTGCTTTACTTTGGTCTTCATTGTTAATGTTTAATTTATTAATTTTACTTACATGTTTAAGTTTATTTCTTACCTGTCCCCTCTTTCTTTCTTCACAGGCAAATAAAGTTTGCATAATCTGTAAAATTCTTCAGTTCATTAATTCAAATCTTATATAATTTGGGATCAAGTATTGACCTTTGCAAGGCCCAGCGCAACAGCTCTTCTTAGAAGTCTGTGAACCATTATTATAATCATTTAGTGTGCACAGACTTGGACTTCTATAGTTACTTTTAAAGGTTTGATTATAAACCTCCTTCCTATAATTTCCTTTTGAGACTCTAACA
Source organism: Odontophorus gujanensis (assembly GCA_013399175.1). NCBI lineage: Eukaryota > Metazoa > Chordata > Aves > Galliformes > Odontophoridae > Odontophorus > Odontophorus gujanensis. The sequence continues at coordinate 90,834 of VXAB01000651.1, read as the reverse complement.
TGAAAATGTAGAAGATAACTTGCAGAGCAGGTATCTATGCTCACCGTGTTTCCCATGTCAGTGAACTGTCAGTAAACTGACAAAAGCTTTGTGAAATTAAGCACTCATACCTGAAGATATTCTAAAAATTAATAATATTCTACTGCATTAATATGTACATGCTTCACATATTATATATTTACCTCAGGTTTAATGGGATACTTGAAAATCTATATTTAACAGAAAAGCAGGAACGTAGCACATTTACTTCAGAGGAACTTTAACTTTTGGGATTCCTTGATTGCTGAGTGCTTGATTTTAAAAGCTGTAGTTTGCATCTTTATTAGTATAATTGGACTATTATTTTAAAAGAAATAATAGTGATAGGTGCTTAGAAATATTTAAAATAGGCTTCTTTGGCTGTGCTATGTACATCCTTTTCACAGTTCAGCTTGGCTGGAGCCAAATCCTTTACTAAACATACATTCTTCCTAGCCTTTTCTGCAGAACTATGAAACTGCTCAAATTTAAATTGACCTCTTGCTTCAGCAGTTTAGCCTATAGATCGCTATACCACAGTGGTTAGATATTTATCATCTAATAGGCCACATCTGACTTTACTGGTCTGATCAATCATTCAGTACACACTGAGGAACCAAACCCAGAATGTGAAATTTGATACAAGATTTGTGAAGAGACCGTTGAAATTATGTACCTGTATGGCATAGATAAGTTGAGTTTCTCTTGGTAGCCTTAAGATATTACAGTGTAAGATAGGCACCTAAATCCTTTAAGCTCCTCTGGAAATACCTTCTCATGTTCATACCACCTGCAGCATTCTTCAGGTTCTACCACTGCACAAGAAAATACACAGTGCTCTTTTTTTGATATCAAGTAACTATAAAGTTATTTGAATGTATTCAATAATTCAGTATTCAATGATTCTCCATTTTATTATAGTAATCAGACAAAACAATGGATAACACTCATTTTTACAATGCCAGTATTTTTCTAGTGTAGAAGAGGCATTTGTTAGTAGGGAATATGGAGTCTTTGACATTTTGGGTCCCAGTCCTTCAGTGAAGCAAGTCATGCACCTGCTTACTTTGTGCACAAATCATTCTAATGAATTCTAAAGGACTATTCATGTGCATAAAGCTAAGCCTGTGTGTAAAAGCCTTTGCAAGACTGGGCCTAGGTTGTAAGTTTGATAATGACCTGAGGCTGATTGAACAGAGAACAAGTAGTCCTTTTTAAATGTTGAGAAGTTCAACTCCAGTTCAGATGCACAGGTATGGGTGATTCTAATAAACCTTGTGCACATGGAATACTCTAAACCGAGCAAGAAAAATGACAGTAGGCAGCTCATATCTTTTTTTGTTTATGTTTTATGATACTGCATTTTCTTTAAATCTTTTTAACTCTTGCTTTCAGCTTAATTACATTATGGCAATGAATTCCATTTGAATAACTATATTGCAAGGCCTCAAGAGCTTATATATTTAAAATTCATATATATATATATGTATATATTACATGTTTGTGCATGTAAAAAGCATATGAATGAATGTTTGTATATATACGTAGCCTGTTTAAAAGACTAAATCTGGTTAGAGAATTATAATTGTGAAAAGACGTACCTGTGCTCTTTCAAACATTTTTCCTGAGGAAAAGACAAAACATCAACACTGTTTCATATGAAAGGAGCTTTCCATGTTTGGTAGTTCTCACCATGCAATATTCTAGTTTCTGCTGCAAGTACTTTGTGTTGCACTGCAGCATTTTACATTCTCAGAGGCAACACATCACATACGGGAACCTCCCAACCACTCAGCAATATTAGTTCTGTGAGGTGCTTACATTGGGAACTTTGATGGAGTTTGATAATGTTTTTCATGCATTTGGCAGTAAATGTGCAAACAGCACTCCTAAAATTTTTGCTTTGTGTTTTTAAGTGGGTGTGAGAAATCAAGATTACATACGTGTAAGCTAAATTCCTGCCCTCTGCTGTAGATTTTGTCATTTGATATGTAGAGCGTATAAAACAAACATGTTTATGTGCTATCAGAGAAGAGAAACATTTCCTTTTGCATAAAGCTAACTGTGATTGCTGCCTGATCCTGATCTATTTGCTGCTAACACAATCGCTCTACTTGGTGGTCTTTAGGTAACATCAATTGTGAAATGTCACCTGTTTGTTAAACTCACTGACTCAAGTTTATTAGGAAGATGATGACGTTAAGATGAAGTTGGCAAAAAAAGAGGGAAAGAGCCTTTTTCTTGAAGCTTAATCAACTATTAGTCACACTAGACTGGCCTATCAAAAATTTCCTTTTTTCTCAGTTACGGGATGAATTTAATAATCTCAACTGGGTGAAGAAGTGAGCAGATTAGGCAAGGAAAATTCATACCAAAGATGCAGTGGGTGAAAGTGATCTTCCTGGGACCACCACCGCTGGCTTTGTTCTAGCTATTGGACTTGGGGACATGACAGACCTTTTGCTCAGTTTGATGCAATAAAGAGATTGGAGAAGATACTTCTATAAGGTGCAGTGCTCCTTTGCAACTCTTTAATTATTCTTAATAGTTAAACTAAGATAAAATATATGGAGTTGGAGAGTATTTTTGCTGTTTTATAATTTAGCAGTTCATGCTGAAGTTTTCTTTATGTTCTTTCTGTTTTTATGCAAGCAGCCTAGAAGATGGACGTTTGACAGGCCACAATAGACTGCTCCTTTCCCAGGTATCTCCTGCTTGTTTCTTTTATCTGTGAATAGGAAATGGCTTAAAGGCACCTGTGTTATGAAGGTCCCAGGGGCAGCTGCCTGACTAGTGAATGCCTGATTATGTGTTAACATGCTTTGTCAGATATTGGCAGAATCTGTTCTCTTCTTTTGCCTTTTCAGTGAGGGTACCATTGACAGACTGGCTACCCATTTATAGAAATGTTGTCCATCAAACTGTGAGGAAGGACAATGGTGTTTTTCTGTGGCCAGTGACTGTGGGAAACTTTTCTTTGGCTATTCAGGCAATTTTTGTAGCTTGCTCTGAAGAGGAGAGACTGATGAGTGCAAAAAGTACAATTAAGCAAAGCCAGACTTCAATTGAAGGCTGTAGTGTAGTCTGCTGTTCTCATTTTTTTATTTGGAAAAAAAATCTATGGGTTTTCACGTTGCTGTGTGGCATTCAGCGGGGGGCTATTACAATCCTAACTTTTTTTTCTAGACCACCTAATTCTAAGTAAAAATTAAATGTAATGAGAGCCACTTGGAGTTCTGAATATTTTAAAGCATAATTCCCACAGAAGGGTTTCGACCTAAACTGCAGAGAGCATCAGTTGGCTAATTATAGCTGCATTTTATATTACAGCAGGTGTCAGATGCAGTCATCTCAATAAAGTCCACATAATACTCTGGAAAATAACAAAAGCTTTTCTTTGAATACGGGTACTAATTTCTGCTAGGTGTCATATGAGCTCTGATACTTCTTATTGGCATTAACAAGAGCACTGCAGCACTCACACATGCTTTTTGCTTAGGTTGAATTGATACTGTGAAGCACTTGCTTGTCAGCCTTGACAGATGTCAGTAGTTAATACTAGTGTTGCAGAGGTTGGTATATAATGCAAAAAAACTTATGTAAATACTTTTAGATGATGGGATGATTTTGAGAATGAGTATGATCTGCACACCAGCTTACTTAGTAAAAGCTAAATAGACAACAACAGCAGGATAACTGCTTTTTCTTCAGTTTCTAACTTAAGTCATCTACAAGGGCAGATAAAAAGGCAGTAAACTAGGTGAACAAGAGCACTAAAGCTCATAAGCACTTCATGTTTTCATACCAATTCCCAGTTCAATGGAAACAGCAAGTTTGAGTTCCTGAAGTGATGGGTGACAAAGGTCTTTCCTAAGTCTTGCAACTGAGATTCACCAGAGATTTTATCTTCAGAAAAATTTGCTTGTGAAGAAACTACAATCTATAGGCATTTGATGGTCACCTAACTTTTTAATTAAAAGGTAATTCCATTATTTCAAGAGGAATGTGTTTTAAAATATTCATGAATCACTAAAATAAATACTGAAGTGGGTAGCTTCCACAGAAGCCCTTGAATACTAGGAACTGTGATGACATTGAAGTGGAATTGCAGTCACAATGGGCATGGTGAAAAGCACACATGGCAAAGCTTGCCCAACTGATTGTGCACAGCCTACCATGCAAAAGAGGCACATCTCAGGTTAGCCTGATGCTCTGAGAAACAGTAAGATAAGAGAAATCTCAAAGTAGAGCTGCAGGACTGAATTTTGAGAGACTTGCCAATTCTGAAGGGGACAAGATATGCCTGGTTCAATAATGGATTACGAGGACGACTTCATCAAATAATAATAACAGAATCACAGGGGTTGGTAGAGATCATCTAGTCCAACTCCCTGCTAAAGCAAGTTCTCTGGAGTAGGTTACACAGAAAAGTATTCGGGCGAGTTTTGAGCGTCTGAAAAAGGAAGTTCCACAGCCTCTCTGGGCAGTTTGTTTTAGTGCTCTTTAATGCTCAAAGTAAATAAGTTTTTCCTCATGTTCACATGGAACTTCCTCTATTCCATTTTGTGCCTATTGCCCGTTGTTTTGTCTCTGGGAACACTGAAAAGAACCTGGCCCCATCCACTTGACTCCAGCCCATTAGATATTTATACTTATAAGATCCCATTCAGTCTTCTTTTCTCCAGACTGAAAAGTTCCAGGACTCTTCACCTTTCTTCATAAGGGAAATACTCCAGGACCCCAGACATCTTTGTGGCTCTCCACTGGATTCCTTCTAGGAGATCCCTGTCTTTTTTGAACTAAGGAGCCCAGAACTGGATACAGTATTTTAAATGTGGCCTCACTAGTGCAGAGCAGAAGGGGAGGATCACCTCCTTCAGCATGCTAGCCATACTCTTTTTAATGCACCCCAGGAGACCTCTGACCATCTTGGCCACAAAGGCACACTGCTGTCTCATGGCCAACTTGTTGTCCACCAGACACTCAGGTACCTCTCTGCAGAGCTCCTCACCAGCAGGTCAGCCTCTAACCTGTTCTGATGTATGCAGTTATTCCTCCTCAGGTTAAGCACCTGCCCTTGTTGAACCTCCTAATGTTCCTATCTGCCCAGCTCTCCAGCCCATTTAGGTTAATGCCAAATTCCCAGCTGCTCATGCATGAGGAGTGCAGAGGTTTCAAAAGTAAGGAACACAATAAAATAAATCTTTTATTTTTAAGATGTAATAAACAGTCAACTGAACAAAATGGAGCTACAAGTTCTGGTGATTTATCTTAGCAATTTCATAAGGAAAAACTGTCATTGATTATGAAATATGATTTGGTATTATTAACTACTGCAAAATAGTTTAAATTGTGATATTACATCATTGCATACCAAATAAACTAAACTTGTAGGATGAACCAGCTTTTCTCCTGAACACTAGGTGTGATGAGTACTTTATAAAAAAACAAATGGAATTAAATTAAAATATAATCGTCCATTTAAGAATACATGCATTACTGGAATTTCATATGTGTGCTGTTAAGAATCTTTCTAAATATAATTAGAAAATGAATATATATAACCAATATTGCCTCTAAACTTGGCCAAAAAACAACATTCGAGATACAGAAACCAAATTCAGAATTATAGAAAAGGAAATGAAGGGAGAAATAAATCCTTGGCTAATCTTCTAATCTCTGGATGATATCTTGGGAGCAGAGAACTATGAGAGACCTGCTTTAGCTCTCACACATAAGTTCACCTCTAAGAGAAAGACATATTAAAAGTTCTGAGAGCAAAAGCCCAATTGTAAAAGCTCAATGCATGGTTGCCATTATGCAAGAGAATTTACTAATTTACTCAATTTATCCCATGCAGCCTGTCTCTGAAACCTACTCATATTGAGGGCAGCCCAGCTCAACTTGGAAAACCTTGAGGAGTTCTATGAAATGTAGGGAATGTAAGCAGTAGTAGAATTAAGTGCAGGAATTTTCAACACAATCATACTCTGGCTGTCTCCCTTTTAGCCCAAAAGGCACAAGGAGATCACCAATGTAATACACTGCTTTGCATTATTTCTTGTCCCTGACTTTTATTTCTGTTGTTGGTCTGTGTTCCTATGTGTTTGATACAGAACTGGGTGTTATAGAATAAAGCCTCTTTCTGCCAGTAGATATACCCTTTTTTTTTTTTTTTTCATTCTAGGTAGAGAAGGCAAGAGGTAGATATCATCACTAGAGATGCTGTTGTAAAAAGTTACTTCCAATAATGTCACACAGAATCTATTGTTCTCTGCAGATTACAATATCATAAGGTCTTCTCCATGTAATGTCTGAGAAGATTCTTCGGAAGCAGGCATCTGTCAGAGAGTTCCTGTTGTAATGATGATTACTACCCTATAGATAATGTGACTTTTTGCTATGTGTAAATCTCAATTATTCTAAAAAGGAGAATTATTCTAGGTTAATTCTGCATGTCACCTACTGTAAAATTGCTCCGATGGTAACCAAAGTCAATTACTGTGATCTACAGTTCTTGATATTAGAGATTATATGGAACTTACTGTACTCTCCTTTTTCCACAGTTATTGCTCCACCTTCTCAATTTTTACTCTAAGATTGTGGGAATGTGGTTGCACAATACAGGCAGCACAGACAGCAGCTGAAGGTCTGTATCTGCCAGGTGTCTGCACAACAACTGAGTCAGTAAACACAGCTGAGCACAGCTCAGTTTCTGACATAAATGCACAGCACCTTTTCTCTGAATCAGGGCCTTGCATAACCTTCGGAAGTACCTCTGGCAAATTTCAGCGTTAAGTGCACAGTACTTTGTCAGGTGGAAATCTTGCTTTGAATTAATTGTAAATGCTTATAAGGCAGAAATACTTTCTCCATTTGCTATTGTTGGATAGAAAGAATGGACTTAGCAAGGTAGAACATGAGAAAGCTTAGTTCTTAGCATATAAATAATCACCTATACCCAAATAAAGTTTACAAGAAATCTGTTCATGTTTGCTGAAAGGCAAAAGAAAAAGAGGAAAACTTCTCTTTGGAGCCAATGAGGAGGTTATCTGTCACTATGACAACTAGGAGAGGAGAACTGGTTCTTGTAGTCCGGGAGGATAGCACTGAATGATGTTGTTTTTGGCTCAGGGGAATTGTTTTCCTCTCAATGAGGTTCAGATACATTCAGCAGCCCCTTCCTGACTGTTGAGGTTGATAAATGAAGTTAGTGGCTAGAGAAGTGGCATAATGCAACATATTTACCATCTCCTGACAGTTGTACAGGTAGATAACCTTTTCTCTAGATGTATGCCAATAGACAGTGCAGATAAAGGCTCTTCCAGACTGATCCTGCTGGTTCTTCTGTGCAAACATATGCAAAAGATGGGAGAATAGGAACTTTGTTTGAAGAGGGAAAGAAAATTTATGAAGAAAAAGACCAAATGATTGATCATGTAAGAAAGAGTTTGGGAAAAGATTGCAACTTTTAGATCTAAGATCTTCAGATTGCTTAGGGAATAACTATAGGTAGGAAATGTGAAAGAAAGGTCTGGGCATGGTGTCTGTTTTGGCTGATAAAGTCAGGGGACCAGAAATGAAGAAAATGCCTCATGTCTGAGAAGTCATTGTTCTACAATAGTTTTATATGCAGGCTTATTTATTGTCTGCACGAAACACTGAAGTTGATTACAATGCTACAGATCTAAACAGACTGGGGAGTTTGGGAGTTTTCAATTGTTCTCTTGACCATCTTCACAAGCTCAGCTTTCAGAAAAGAGCAGGTGATGGAAAGTGTGAAAAAAGAAGTATGTGGGAAAGAACTGAAAATTTCCAGAGTTCTATAGAACATCACAACTATCAGAGAGGTTTTTTTTGTGCATAAAAGCAAGGTCCCAGTAATGTCAGTAGTGATATATGCCATTTCTAATGATTTTTTTGAGACACAGGTACTTAGCTTAGCTTATCTAGTGCTGCTAAGAACTTACCTATGGAGTAAGGGAGAATTTTATTCATCAGCCCAGGCCAATGAGAGTGAAGCAATGGTGCTTCTTGCTCTCTGTGAGAGATGCGTCTTCCATGGAAACTCATTTCTTTCATTAAAGCAGAAAATTAAAAAAAAAAGAAAAGTATAAATTAAGAGTAAAACATTTGAAAATGTCTATGTAGACATAGCTTCATTTTATTTCTGCTGTGTTTTGAAATACTATGAAACATCTTAATCTATCCTTTCATTAAATCATGCTATCTTAAAATATATTTCAAGGGAAGTCAGGAACTTGGAATATTAAAAATGTATACAAATATTTTACAAGAAATATGCATGTGAAGGATCAAACAATCATCCAAGGTCAAGTAATTGAAGAAGTGAGAGACTGTTAAATTATTATGGTCTTAAATTAAATTACTGTAATACTTTAGAGAATACATTTTTCATTATATAGAACATATTTTCTAATTTCTATTATGGTTATCAAGGTCATTTAGAAAAAGAATGCAAAATCTTATTTTTCTTTCTCAGATACCATGAGGTGCATAAATTCTATACCTAATGTAGAAAGACATTTAAAAATTGAAATTTGTTAATGAAGATTTTATGTCTTTGCCCAGTATCACACAGACCCTTTGTTGTTGTTTTTATTTTTATTTTTTATTTTTTTGCCTTGTGAACAGAGTTTAACAAGCTCAGACTGACTTTATTCCACTAATATAAGCCATTTGCAAAAGTGTATTGCCTATGTTTTAAATACTATGGACACACACACAAGTACCCTAGCATTCCTTGAAAATGAATTTTAAATCCACATTTGTTGTAAGTGCTTCGGGACGAGAACCATCTTTTGTTATTGAACAATGGAAATGGGATCTTGGTTCGTAATTGGGGCTCCTAAGCACTGTGGATTCTTTCACCAATGTTTCTCATTCTCTTTCTCCCTCTCTTTGTCCCTCTGCAGATTATACCAGTGTTTACAAAGGTTGGGATCCCCCGCATCCTCATCAGTCTTTACATTTGCCTAAGAATAAAATTCAGTTTAATGCAGCATGCTACACAAAGTGGTGACAAATTCTGACATGCGCTTTTCAAAATTAGAAAAGCTGATTCCATGTGTAAACCCTATAAAACTGTGTCCAAAGTGAAATTATACCAGTCAGTATAGAAAATAGGAGCCGGATATTTAAGTGCTGATGTACTTCAGCAATCTCTTCTATACTGTAACCAGAAAATGCACTAACAGCCTAATTTTCCAATTTTTAACTTCTGATCATCTAGTTCCACCCACCACTGCCTCATGATCAGGGATACCTTCTGCTAAGTCAGTTTGCCCAAATCGTCATCATAGAATCATTTCAGTTGGCAGGGACCTTTAAAGGTAATCTAGCCCAACTCCTCTGCAATGAAAAGGGACACCTACAGCTAGATCAGGAGCTCAAAGGCCCATCCAGCCTGACCTTGACTGCCTCCATGAATGGGGCATCCACCATCTCTCTGGGAAACCTGTTTCAGTGCCTCACTATTCTTTTTTCTTTATATCCAACCTAAATCTCTCTTCTTTTAGTCTGAAACCGTTTAGGATTTCTAAGATCTTTTGAAGAAAAACGTCTATCTTGTGTTCTACTTGTGCTTCATTTTTACAGCACTGTCTCTAGTAAATGATTTAGAGAGTGTCCAAATTCCCAGATAAACCCTATGTTGAGGATAATCGTTAAAGATCTTTCTACATATTTTCATTCCTTTAATCTTTTAATCCTTTAAACTTTTCACCCTCCCCATGTTTTTTTCTGGATAGGATTTCCTTTGTCAAACACTCAAGAAAGTAAGATGTTGACAGGTAATGTGATGTTAACATACTAACTATATCATTTATGTCTCAAATGCGCATGTGCCTATATAGGTCTTGGGAGAACTGAAAAGCAAAATACTGCTGTGCAAACTAATTCACTATTATGTTGCAAGATTTCTAATCTGCAATCAGCTATAAATTTGTTTAAGGGTATTTTCTATAAATTTCAGCTTGAGGTTTGAGCTGAAATCTCAAAATGCTACTGATACTGGAGAAGAAAAGGAAAATGATTTGAGAAAGAATTAGAAGAGATTTTAACTAAATATATTCTGTTTATAAATATGCATTATATAAGTATGCACCTTGGTCTCATTGTATCTGTATGCTTAATGTAAACTGGTACAGTAATTAACTTTACCGAATAGATTATATAGTACTCTAAATTTGGTTGATATCCATTTAACTGAACTGGATAATTATGTGTTGTAAAAATATATTTCTGTCGAATGTGCTGTACAATTAGTCTTTGATACTCTAATTACTGTACATTTTAGCTAAAAATTTCAAAAACAGTGGCCTCTGACAGTCTATCCAGTCTTCATTTTTTTGTGCTAAATTTGGGACTTCTTTAAAATTGGACTGATCTTCAGAAGTAAAAGTACTCATATGTTTTCTGTGGGGCAAGTGTTTCAAAGATTTTTTGCTCCAATATCCATGCATAAAGATCTTCAACTGTTCTTGAAAATTCTTGTTTGTATCACATTTTCCTTTGTTTGGAGCACTAAAAATTTTCTGGGTCAGGAACACAAGGAATTGTAAATGGTAGGGTGAGAAAGATCCAAGCTGCATAAGTCAAAACACAGTATTTTGGAAGTGATTAGAGGGTTGAGTTTAAAAAAACTGTGTCCTATAATTATCATATCTCCTTTTGATGAAAAAGTTACAAAAAAATGTTTCTTTTTCTCATACAAATGATGTTTCTTTTCATCTGAATTCAGTGAGTTTATATTTGAAGGAGCTGAACTTTCTATTCTCTATAAATCATTTCAGCACATGTGTAATTCCACTTGCTTTAACAGTACAGTTTCAGTATCTACATAGATTTGTATATACTTAAGTACTCTCTGGGAACTTAAATAATGTGGTTTTGCATAGCCTGATCTTAGTATTACTATTCTCACTAATATGTATAAAATGCAAATGCAAAGCCCTATCATTAATACCCATGTTGTTCTACTCCTCCTTGTTCGGAATAATAAAGTTTTTCTCTTAAAATAAATATTTCCTTTATTTCTCTACCAAAATCATAATGCACTATATTTGTCATTGACTTGAAATTTTCCTGGATACCTGATATTTTCCTGGATATTCTGAAAATGAATACCAAGTGTATGCTATCTATTTGTTGCTCTCATTATGTATAACCTTAAAGAAATTCAGAATGTAGTGGAACATGACCTTTCATTCCTGAGATAATATTGGCTATCCTTCATCAAGCTGTGCTTTTCTAAACCATACCCATTAAATCTCCAAAAATGCTTTTTAAGATTCTCTCCTCCCAAAAGGCTTCCAAACTAAATGGTCTGTAATTTCCTGAAGTGTTCCCAGAGTTTATCTTCAATACTGACATTATGTTGCCCTTTTTCCAGCCATTGGGTCTTATTCTGAATAGAATGATTTCATAAAATGTCTGCGAAATAATAGCACCTGTACTTTTAAAAAGAAGTATTGAACTATGGTATGTTGTTACTAAATATCACTGTATTGTCATACTATATTATAGATTAATTATTAGCTTCCTTTGTCCTGATACTATATCCACTATGTTTCATCCAGAAAATTCTCACTTGAGGTATTTGCTACAAATGCGTATTTGCTTGTTGTATCTGTTCTCATGTAGCTATTTGTAGTAATTGTCTAATTGTCCTTTAAAAGACTTTTTTTTTTTAACCTGTTATACAAACAGGAAAAGAGCTATATTGCTTTGTTTAATACATTGTCTTATAAATTAAAAAACAGCTGTCATGGGGTAGATTTAAAGAGGAAATCATTTCCTTGCTATTTAATATATAATTAATTCCTCTTGAAGTACTTCAAAATTAAACTAAATTGAAAAAAAATCTGAACATCTAGGTGTAGGACACGTGTAACAATATTGTGTAGAAGTATAAGTATTACAAGTGCTTCTCGTACACCTGTAGATGCCAAGGCCAGCATGCTTTAGCTACGTAGGCCAAAACCCAAGAACTTGCTAACACAGGCCCTGCAGTCATATCATATTTTTCAAATACATTAAGCTTATTATTAGGAGTGGTATCTGCTATTTATTTGTACTAGATGATATGCCAGAACAGGAATTTAAGTCTAACTGTCCTATCAGTTTCCATATAATCAAACAGTAGCTACTGCCAAGAACTTACATTTGGAACATTGCAAGAGAAAAAAATGTGCCAATACTGCAAAACAGAGGTTTCAAGACAATAGTGAAGTGTCAGTTAAGAACAGTCACTATGAAACTGCTGTTGAGGGCTCCAAAGTCAGTGCTGACTGCCTGCTCATATGTGTACTCCTGTCTACGCCAAATACAAAGTAAAATATTTTTTGTTAAACTGCTTTCCATGAAAATGAGGCAATCTGCACATGTGATCAATTACCACCACACAGTTAATGCTTAATACTTTGCTGAGAAATTATTATGTCTAAGCCTTCTGTTTTGGTAAGTAATTTTTGTGAGGTTTTTGGTGGTTTGTTCAATATATTGCTCCAGCACTTCATTTGCAATACAAATTTTTCATTTTAAATAATTCATACTTAATTACAGTAGTTGTCAGTTTATGTGGTCCTTTTCATTCTTGAAACGCTTTAGAAACATTAACTCCCACAAAGTTTTGAGAAGCAATTAAGTGTTAATGTTCCATTTTTACAAACAAAAAAACAGAGGTTGGGAAAGCATTTCTGAATATCAACTATGAAATTAGGCACTGACTAGATAGATAGAAGATCTAATTTTCAGTGGCACTGTAGAAATTTGCATATTCAGAATGGATACTTTAGGCCTAGTAGCTAAATTCCTAAACAATCTTGGATACCAAAATTACAAATTTTTAGATATCTGTAACCCAATTAGCAGGTGTATAGTGATCACCCAACTACCCAGGATCAAGACACAGGAGGAGTTTATTAGCTCAGAACAATGCAGCAAGTAAGCAAGAGGGTTGCCCAAACTAGCATGAGGGAAAGGCTGATTTCCAAATTTTCATAATTCCAGCTGCTGTTCTGACATATAAAAATCCTTTACAAATTTCCCTCCATTTAAACTGAAGAACTTGGAATAATTTATTGGCTTTTACTACTCAAGTCATTTTTAGAGAAAGGGGAGATTGCAAGAAAAAGGGTCTGTGGGCAAGGTCATAAAACCTATTGCCTAGAGTGCTTGCAGGAGTGGGGAAATTTTGAATTATTGTTTAACAGGTCCAACAACCAGTGAAGAAATTCCAAGAAAAGTTTCCAAATGAAAGTGAAGTGTTGCTTCTTAGCAGTTTAGATTTGATAATTTTTTGTCTTCCAGCTTGAGGAAAAAACTAAGGGAAATACTCCAAACACCAGAGTACAGTACAAAAAGCAGGTATGCTTCATTTTTGATAAATGAAGTGACTGGGTTTCACACCAAATCAGTCTCCCACATGCATGTTCCGCGTAGTGTGGGAGTAGCGACTGCTTCGAGCTCCTCAAGAGACACGGGTAATATGTGACTGATTTATGAATGTGAACAGGGAAGAGTGGGTATGCAGAGCAGTTGTGAACATGCACTGAAACAAGGTTAAGTAGTGGAACTTTTATCTGTTAGTATCTCTGGCCAACAGAACTAAGTTGCAGCTTCAAAGATTTCAACAGGGATGGTACTGAAACTCATAAATATATCCCCTAAGTGTCTATCTGTAGTGATATTTATGGTTCACCTTGAAGTTACTATCAAACATTTTGAGCCACTTGAGACAATATTTTCTGCTTGCATGCCATTTGGTGTAAACCAAAGTTGTTTGCATTGCATTTCTATTTCACGAGCACTGAAGGAGGAAATATCCCAAGTTTTCTTGTGCAATGCTGCAGTGAATCATTTGGCACTCCTGTTTTTTCTTCTAAGGTAGTTTCATTTATAAATAGTAGAAAGTACAGAAGAGTTGGAAATAAGGAATGTCAAATTGATGTATTTCTGGTGAGACTATACAAGTATCTTCCAATGTGAATTTTTGAGTTGGTGGAAAAAAACATTGCAGAGTATGATTGTCAGTGAGTTTCACACCATGAAGTTCGACGTTTTCCAATACTGAGTTAGATGGCTCTTCATCATGTTTAAGTATTCACAAGTCCTAAAAATGTGGGTCCAGGACCGAGGCTAATTAAAACTGACTCCTACCTATCAGTGTATCATGATTAGAGGCTTATCCAAAGTTACACGATGAAGCTGGTGCCACAGCTAAAGTCAGATGTTTTCTACGTCTATCCCAGACCACTACACCTTACCTTTCCAGAAACCTAGATCATAAAATCATAGATCATAGAATCATTATGGTTGGAAAAAACCTCTAAGGTTATCCAGTCAAATGACAACCCATCTCCACCCATCTCACTCAGCGCCCACTAACCTATCTCCCTTAGTGCCACATCCACACTGTTCTTGAACACCTTCAGAGGTGCTGACTCCACCATCTCCCCGGACAGCCTGTTCCAATATCTCACTACTCTTAGAGAAGATTTTCCTATTATCCAACCTGAACCTCCCCTGGTGCAACTTGAGGCCCTTTCCCCTTGTCCTGTCAAAATGTAAAAGTTCAGTGTGGTGTCCAGCATTCAAGGAAAAGCAAATAACAATGAAAAAGGAGAAACAACCGATGTGTAAATTGTTAAGATCCATTTATATACATACTATTAGCAAAGGATGACATGCATCGATGAATCAGCAGTTTTAATCAGATGAAAATACTTTTGAGCACAGTTCCAGTATGATGAATATGCTAGAGTTGTAGATCACCAGGAAGAAGATTAATATTCTGTGTATAATTATACACATTTATTCTCAATTCTTTTTTAGAAGATAGCAACCAGAATTTAAAGCAACAGTCATTCCATGAATTCACTTCACACAACCACAAAGAAAATGTACCAGGAAGCAAACCTCCCACTTGCCAGGTTCCAGCATCTCTTTACAAGGTATTCTGTGCTTAGTTTTGTTTCCCCCCCATCATGTTCTCTCAAGCCTGGTCCCATTGCCCCCCCTTAGAATCCTGCTTCTATCTTCTCTGTGGCAGAGAAGTGCAGGGCATGGAAGTCATTCCTGCTGGAAGTGGTCTCACCTATGTTCCTGGGATAGATATCTTCCTGTAGCTTTGTCATGACCCTTCACAATGAATGTTTCATTTGTAAAGAGGCATACACTGAAATAAATATTTCATTTTCAACCTTTCTGAGAGTATGTCTCTTCAGAATACTCTCTTCAGTGGGTGAAAAAGTCTACACAGAAGCTGTGTGACTAAAAACTGTGTATTTTAGCCTTGCTTGAAAACTTTCTCAGCATTTTCTCTAGCTTACCTGTATACTATCTTGCACAATGAGTTTATCTCTGCATAGCTGTAGTTCTCTCCAGAAATATTGTCTCTTCCATCCAATTTCTGTCAAGAAAGAAGCATACGAGTTTCATACTGGGATGAGAAGCTGCATTGTACCTTCCTCAGCTGTTTGACATAATTAAGATGAAACATTTGTGCTGTGTTTTTGCACAGAGGCACAGGAAATCTGAGGCAGGGTGGAAACTGTGGCTTGGACCAAGCAGGTTTTGCAGGAAGGGATGGACTTGGGATTGCGCAGCCCATCCAGATCTCCCTAGTACCCTGCAGGTACCCTAAAGGTTGGGTGCTCTGAGATTCCCTGCTTGCTATCAACTGAAGAGTTCTAAGTCCATGAAGACTGTCAGTAGCTAGGCAGTGCAGCCAGTGAGTCAGGACACCCCCTGGGATGCTGAAGCAAAATAACATAGATGTAATTGTTTCTGCTTCTGTGGGTCAATGGTCATTAATTTGCATTCATTGACTGCTTGATACTGTCAAAGGTCTACAACATAGCAATCTCAATAATGCAAGAACAGCAGCCAGTCCTATTTTAAAGAACTAATTGAATGACTCATCCTAAACATCAATTAGCATGATCAGGTCCTTAGTGATGATTTTTGAAGCATTATTGTTAATTTTCCTGTTGGATTTTTTATAGCTGTCATCTGTTGCTATCAGACTGTGTTAATGTGATACGCAGTGTGCTCTTTGTAGGAGCAAAATGAGAAAAACATTTCCATACTGCACACTGATAGCTACTAATTGCCTGTACTGAAGAGAACTACATTCTGTGCTGAAGAAGTATTGAAATACATAAAGTGGCACCAAATTACATCAGGTGAAATTGAAATAAACTCCATTGCTTCTAATAAAGGACCCAGCTTCTCCTGGGACTGGTGTGGGTCACTGGGCAGTAGTTGTTCACCATATTCCCTTCATACCAGTCATCCAGACGATGGGCTTTTTTTTTTTTCTTTTTCAGAGCAGACCACAACTCCCTCTGGCATTAGTTACAACAGGAATGGGGTATACACCAATTCCTAGTTTAGGAGCACTCTTCTCTTGCTGTTTACTAAAGAATATAATTAGGCTTAGATCCTTACTGCAAAGGTAGTGGGGATTAAGAGATCTCACAAGAATTCCTACTGGTAGCAGCATTTTTCTGGAAGGTTCTGGAAGGGCTAGACTGCATCTATATAATTTGAAGCCTGTTCAGATACTTCACATTGTGCTGTAGCCCAGACATGCATAAAGCACTCCCTGCACAAGACTCACTGTAACTAAATGGTTACTGTACCATTCTGTTCTTACATAAGAACATTAAGACACTTTTGTTTAAATGTTAGAAGAATAAGGACACATACTGATAAAGGAGCGTATTCATGCATGGGGTCTTTTTGCTCTTGCAGTACAACAGGGCTGCAAAATAACCCTGAATGCAGTATCAAAAATCATGGTAGATACACCAGAACTTCTTCATAAGCCGCCCTAAGACATCACAAGCTACAGTTCTTGCTGGTTCACTGACAGCACAGGGGACTGCTACTCACACAGCAGCAGACCCCAGAAAGTAGCTTTATCAGCTGTGTTGTGACCAGCAACATAACCTCTGTCCCTAGGTATCCCGATTTTGGACAAATAAAGGAGTTTCTATCCTTTTCTTTTATCCTGACTTCATGATCATTGTTAATAAATTGCTTTAGGATTTTTTTTACTCTGTCCTTCCAGTATGTTTATATCTGCTATCTGGAGTAATGCCTATGCCAGAACATTGCTTTACTCTTAAGCCTAGAAAAAAAATTATGGAAAGAAATGGAAAAGGCCAGGAATAAATACCTGAGAAGGGAAATTAATAAACAGCTTGGATTAGAATATGTCAGATAGCGAGTGGGAGGGAAGACTGAAGAAGATTTTCTGTTCCCTCAGGCTATGTTTAAATGGCAAGACCTGGGAATACTTGTCCATCCTCTACTCCAACTATGGGATGTAGCTTCTGCTCACCTGTTCATATTTTCTCTCTTGCCCTAAGTGTGATAGTACTGATTTTATTTTCTTACAGTGGATAACCGTTTCTCACTATCAGATGGTCAGGGCAGAAGATGTCGTTACTGCTATATTATACAATGCTTGTCTGAACATGTGTGTGATGTTTTTCTAGCATTTCTACATAATGTCCCACCTCAAACAGGAGGGATGGAAATTGCCTCCATCAAAATTAACTTGCAGGTGAAGGCTCCTTCCTAGAATACAAGAGATGTGTGTGCCAGTGTGCTCATACAAAAGAGGGATGTTAAGTCCTGGTATCCCACATAGTCCAGTGAGCAGTCACTGCTAGATAGCTTCACTGTGTAAAGCAGAAATGACATGTTTAATTCAGTGTGAGGATTTTGAGACAAAGACAATTTTCTTCTGATCTCTGGCAGATTAGAAATAGGCACCTAAACTTGGAAGAACAAGGGCATTTTGTACCAGTTAGCTTGGACAACACTCTCTTCATCTCACTCATCTGCTATGAAGCCCATTTTGAGATAAGCTTAGCCCAAAAGGTGCTTAAAAGCTTGGCATTGCAAGAGCTGCATATCTGTGTTTTTAGTTTCTGAGCCAAAATCCTCTTTTTTGATTGCCTAAATATGCTTAGAGCCTCTAAAAATCAGGTCACGTACTAACTTCTTATATATGAATATGGCATCTGCAGCCTTTACCAACAACAAGTTTCTATTTTCTTCCATCTCATTGATAAAGATATTGAATAGCAGTGAACTAAGAATAGATTTATGTGGAACCCCGTTATATAATGATGCCCTCCATGCAATTATTTTTTAGCTGTATCAGCAATTTCAGGCCAGTTAAGAGATGCTACACAGATTTTATGTTGTGTCACTTTCAACTAGAAGGTCACAGTACAAAGTAAAATATCTCAACTGTTATATTGTGCAGCTTCATGTAGCAACAAAACCTTTTCATTTAATCAAAAGATGTAATTAGATTTATCACTAGTTTTCCATGAAGCCTCATTCACTGAAATGGATTATGTGACTGTCTTTATAAGTTTACTGATTAGATACCATTCTCTTCTCTATCCCAGTATTTTGTCTCAAATGAATATAATGACACCCAGTATTTAGTAATTTTATAATGGTATTTAGGCTTATATGAAAATATCAGTGTCCTAATACATATATTCCAGACCACTGAACCTGTGACATCATTACAATATGTTTAAGAAGTTTTTCCCTGAGTAATATAAAGAATTAAGCCTTGTTTTCCCTGAGTTACATCTTTTGCTTGCTCTCTCCAGATCTTCTATATGTTTCCCAGCAGAGTTCTGCCTTGTCCCCCCTCCGTACCTCCAGCCTTCCACTCCCGTGCACCCCATCCAGTGTCTTTGATCACTGACAATGATGCTCCTATCTCTAGCTTCTTTCTATCTCTAGTATGCCCAGTACAACAGAAAGTCCATGTTATCCATATTCTCCTTTCCATGTTCTCTACCTCTCTATTTTGTCCTGCCAGCCTGGAGAGAGGCAGCACGTCTGGCACAGGGATGGTGATGAGCTGGCTAGTCCATAAGTGATCTCTGAATGAGCTGGCTGCTGCTATGTTTGATGGACAATGAATTCTCTTCTGTGCCACAAATAAAGTCTCTTCCAACCAGACAGGATTTTTTTTGTTTGTTCATTAAATATTTAGAAAGTTATTTGCTACTTCCATCACTCAAGTAAGTATGACTGGAACTAACCCAAAGTTTGAATATTGCTTCATGTTGGGTGGGGGTAGAGGGGGGGAGATGGGAAAGGAAACAAGAGCTAATAGGCAGCTGAAGGGGCAGTCACATAGAATCATAAAATCCCTGGAGTTGGAAGAGACATTTAAAGGTCATCTAGTCCAACTCTACTGCAATGAACGGGAACACCACAGCTAGATCAGGTTGCTCAAGGTCGGATTCTGCCTTGCCATGAAAGTCTCCAGGGACAGGGCATCAACCTCTCTGGGCAACCTGTGCCAGTGCCTCACCACCCTCACTGTAAACAGCTTTTTCCTTATATTCGACCTATATTTACCCTCTTTAAGCTTGAGACTATTTCCCTTGTTCTATCACAACAGACCCTTCTGCAGAGTCTGTCCCCTTCTTTCCTGTTGTTTCCCTTTAGATACTGAAAGACCACTATGGGGTCACCTTGGAGCCTCAGATCTTTCAGCTTCTCCTCAAAGGAGAGGTGTTCTATCCCTTGGATGGGGCCACTTCTGTGGCCCTCTTCTGGATGCTCTCTAAAAAATTTATGTCTCTCCCGTACTGAGGACTCCACATCTGGATGCAGTACTCCAGGTGAGGTCTCACCAGTGCAGAATAGAGGGACAGGATCACCACCCTAACCTGCTGGTCACACTTCTTTTGATGGTTGGCTTTCAGGGATGAACATGAACCTCATTATTTATGAGGCTATACACACAAACTGACCTTAGAGTGCTCCTTTGGCAGGTCATTTCAAAACTGCAAAATTGCAGAGTGTATATTATGCCACCCTTCATGCTCCAAACATGATTTAGCATCACATCCCATATCCCTGAGAAAATAGGAGGTACTTGGTTAACACTGGATGTGGTGTCTTTCAGTTTCTTTCTTGTCCTCACAGACAAGTATTTATATCATACTTTGATATGAATTAATAATATCTTTCTGCAAAAGTGGATTTAATACAAACTTCAAATACACATATAGTTTATGGCACAGGACTAAGATTAGGAAAGTCAGTATTTGTTCAGAGGCTTTTACTGGAGGCCTGAAGAAAGTAGAAGCTATAACTCGTACTACCACAGAATGTTCCTGTTAGTACAATTCGTGTAAAACCCCTTCAGCTTGCCCGTACGGTGCCCTGCACTGCCCCAGTCTAGGAAAGTGCACTTCACTTAATATACATATAAAAAACCTAAACAACATAAATTCTTCAGTGAGAGCTTGAAGCAGCATCCACGCTACAATCACATATCACATTAACATTTGCTGTTATTACTGCTTTGCAGGTGCAACAATCCTTGGTCCTTGCCCCTGTGGGAGAGCGGTGGTTGACTTCTATTTCTTTTTTAACTGTTTACATTTTTACTTCAATCATAGTTTGTCTTATCTCTCCCTCTGCAGGAGGGCAATCATCAGTGAGATTTGCCGCGAATACATTGTGGCTGATGTATCTAATGGAACCTGCACTTATAGCCAGACCTGTCAATAACCCTAGCACCATTACAGTAGATAGCTTTTCACAAGATTGGCTTCTTCTTGCAAAGATTATTCAGTACCATATGCGCAAACAACAGCAGCCATTATTGCCCTTTATTTCCCACCTCTCCTTTCCTTAGACTAGCACATCTCTTTATTATTATTTGACAGCAATGAAGAATAGCCCAATCTTTGCCATTATTTGGTAACAACAATTCTTAGCACTTTTCACGTTCAAAGAGCTTTGCAGTCATTATCTAATTAATCTTCACAACAGCTCTATGAGGCCAATAGGAAAGGTTTAGTCTCAATTTATAGCTAGGGAAACCGAAGCTGTGAGTTGAGCTGCATGATTTTCAAAGGTGCTGTGCATTCTCAGCTCCCATTGAAGTTAATGAGAGTGCAGATGGAACAACATCCCTGAACATAAAGGGGCTTGTGCAAGCCTGCAGACGAAGCTACCATCAGTATGCACTGGACATTCCTTGGTCCCAGAGCCCCACGTGGGCAGTCTGACCAAACATCCCTCAGACTCAGGCTTTTGGTGACAAGCTGGCCATCACACGTGGATATTGCTTCCTAGATTACATAAAGTTTCAGTGCACAGAGGAACATTTCATAAACCCTGTGCTGGGAGCTTCATCCCTCAGGAATTTATAAATTTGATTTCTTTAACCTGTTCAAAGATGCTATGGTATAGCACAGGCACCAAACTTCAAGCATGTTGATTCACTTGCAGTTTTATGGATACATTTTACATGAAATGTACTTATTTTTCAATACTCCCTAAGATTAAGGACCATAGACACAACACATTCACTAATGTGTCCCTAATTCATGGAGGTGTCTTCTTCACCAGTCACTATCAGATACTTAATCAGCAGAGTTGTACAGCATGTAGATATTCAGTAAAAGTGCTTAATAAAAATCATTAGTTCTAAATTACAAGAGTGCACTTAACCCTTAAGATATTAAAACTGATTGTTTGATGTACTGCACTGAGTAGTAGAAATTTAAAAATAAGAGCTTCCTTTACTTCCATCAAAAAGATGAAGTCTTCTATCCTTTATACCCCAGAGTCATCATATTATGCTGTGGTAAACTAATCCATTTAGGAGTTTTAAACTGTAAACACAAGGTATTTCAACCTGATTGATGACAACAGGAGCATCTGGGTTTCAATGATAAGCACAAGCACCAAGGCTGGCTCTCCCATTATCTGCTTCTTGAAGGCCAGTTCTCTTCACCAGTGTACTTTCTGCTGTGGGTTTATAAACCCACTCTAGTCTGATGAGTGGTGCCATGCAGTGCAGCATCATAGTGGTTGTATGAGGTTCTTTGTAATAAGATAGTATATATCTTAGTCTACCTTCTGTAAAATATACAATATGACACTTATATTCACCTCCACATGCATGATTCAATCCCCCCTCACACGAACACATAGACTTCTGGGTAGATACAGATGTTGGTAGATATTTATTTTAATGATACAAACAGCGACAAGTAAGAATTTCAACACTTTTCAATTGAAATGGTTTTGCACTTTCTTGTTCAAATGTAGCCTTTTTGGAAAATATCAGTAGCAGAAATGCTTTTGACAAAACAAAATCTTAATATTTTGTACAAGCAGATAGAAATAAAATCATTCCTTTTCATCCTTATTCAACAAATATATTTTATTGTCAAAGAAGAGAGGAAAGAAAAAAGGGGAGGGATATGTCTGTATTTTGATACAATGCATTTATTATTAATCTATTTATGTTTAGAGCAACAAATATATTTTAAGTTCTAGCACTTTTTCCATGGGAACAAAAATCAACTTCCTTCCCTGTCTACTGTGCAGAATGGTCATCACAGATGCATTTTGAACTATATGTTCCCTGGCTCTTGATATGTTGTCCACCTTCCTAGACAAGATGCAGCATTTCTCAGGTGTTCCTGTCTGGCTGCAGGAGTGAGTTAATGTGTGGGATTATTATCTCTCACTCAGAATCAGTATAGGAAATCTATTGGTTCACTGTGCTGAGAATGGCTTGGAATAATTGAGGTTTAATTCCATTTTATGGTGTTAAAAAGTCTCCTGCAATTATAAAATTATTTGCTTAAAAAATTTTGGGGGTTCTATTTTTTTCTTCGGATTTTCCTTATTCCAAGATAGAAATTAAAATCTTGGAAACAATATCAAGGAGTCATTTGTCTCTATTTTACTTTTCTTGTAGTGTTTTCTGATGAACAAGCACAGTATCTTTGATTAACTAATGGTTTAATTTCACCTTCCATAAACAAAATTAATTGCAATTCGCTAGCCTGAATAATTATATACCTATTACAGTAAGTAAGAAAGTACTGCAATTCTCAAACTGTTCCTGACAACCCATTAAAGGGCAGCAGGATATAAAAGTTTGATCCTGAAAATGAAGATTTTGAAAATACTATTGAACAGCCTCAGAGGGCAAGGAGATGACTAGAAAGGGGCTGGTTTAAAGGCTACATCTCTTCTCTTATCATTCCTGGTGCTGCTGGGCAACCTCACAAGAGACTGAAAGAGGAATAAGATGCCCCCTAGCATTTAAAGATACTCTAAAAATAATTCCTGTCACATCAAGACATCATTGAGCTACAACAAAGCCACAGTCAAGGTTTAGAAGGCTGCTTGTATGTGTGGATCTCCCATCTTGCACTTAAAGCCTTCTCTTCACATCCACCCATTACAATTCACAGAATAGCTTGTGTCAGAGTGGTCCATAAAGCCCACTTAGTCCCAACCTGTGCCATGGATAGCGTCGCCCCCCATCAGATCAGTCTGCCCGGGGCCTCACCACTCTATAAGTGAAAAGTTTCTTAACATTCATATAGCTGAATTTATATAGTTTACATAGTGCACAGCTTGTCACATCATGACATAATACTATGTACATCATGGTGTATGATGTAACCATTAATAAGATGCATACTATTGAGAACTGCCACATAGTAATCACCAAAATAAAAATAGTGTTTATTTAGTTTTATTTGTTAGTTTAACCATTCACATAAAAATAAAGAATATTTCCATCCCTCCAGCTTTTTCTGAAGTGG
This sequence comes from Odontophorus gujanensis, assembly GCA_013399175.1. Lineage (NCBI taxonomy): Eukaryota > Metazoa > Chordata > Aves > Galliformes > Odontophoridae > Odontophorus > Odontophorus gujanensis. The sequence goes on along the minus strand of VXAB01000651.1, from coordinate 67,153 downwards.
GTACAAGTATATTAATGTAGTTGGTGTTTAATTTTTTTTAGTATTCAATAGCAAAGCTTGAAATAAAATCGGTTTACCATTAGAAATCACAAGAATCAAAGTCAATCTGTTTGTATGCAGCTAGTTGATTCTGAACTCAGTTTCTACCCATTTCACACAAACACAAACAAATAAAAACATCAATACCATACTATAGCAATTTAAACTATTAAAGCACATTTAATTTAGTTAGAGTTGTTGACTTAGATTAAAATCTTTTCTGTTCTGTGTTATGCATAAGATTCCACATATATGAACAGTATTTACCACCTTCAGCTTCTGATAATTTTGCTAGAAAATATGAGGCTGCACAAAGGGCAAAACAGCAGCAGGAAAGTGGTTTATTACTTTCTTTATATTACTACATCCTTTAGATATCTGGAGGGGAAAAAAATAATCCAGAATTAAATGAAATTGTCATTTTTTTTTCTGCTTATTTACTTTTTTATATTTATTTTAGCTTAGGCATTTAAAAGTTATGAAACAAATTTCAGTGCAGTTTATCATGAGGTTCTGAGATTTCAGCAAATACTTCAGCTATATTAAATACTTCTACTGATTTTTTTTATCACTTTTACAAAAGCAGACATTTGAATTATATTTCAGAATTTCACTCACAGCCAGTGTAATAAAATTAAAAGTACAACAAGATGACAGAACAGGAAAGTCTCAGGCTACAGCAAGACTCGATCTGCTTAAATGTAATTATATTAGGTGCAGAAATAAGAGAAAGAAACTACTTACCTTCAGAAAGCTTTAAGGTTCTCAAATAGGCAGAAACCTCCAGATGAGATACCCTCACCTGCTGTCTGCCAATCTTTAAATTAAGTCTGGTAAGAGGTGGATTCTGGCTCTACCTCCTTCGGTCACTCACATGCATTGCGACCCTGGGTTGGCCCTGCCTTTCTACCTGATGCTCAATCACTGGTTCAAGTCATGATTTGCATTTCCACTACAGCAAGCAATAGAAAGAATCCTGTCAAAATTATTTATCAAGTAATGCTATTCATCACAGCCCATTTTCAACCAATACATATGTTCTTTATGCTGAACTTGAATGCAAATTTTAGCAAAGAAAGTAATCTCTGAATTTAAAAATAACTTATTAATACTTGTGTTCTGTAAAATATATATATAAATATTCAGAGTAGCCTAGTGGCTTGGACTCTCAGCTAGTGTAATTTAGCACTGTAATCATTAATACTGGATAGCTGTTGTTTCAATGTATGAAAAACAATATATTGACACACATTTCCAAGAGTTTTTCTTTATTCAGCTATGCCAGGTGTATAATCACAAACTACTGAATATTTCCATTTAAAACAGTGGATTCAAATATTTCCAAATTTAGTATTCATTTATATTACAGTAAACTCTATTACCCAAATGCCTATATATCCAGTTTTGACAAGCTGGCAGTTTAATACAAAGAAAATGAGAATAGCTTTTTCTGAAGTGGGTACATGGATAATAGTATAGTTGATGTTTAAACATGCTTTCAGTGTGAAATAGCAAAGCTGGATGGAGTAAAATCAGTTTACCACTGCAAATCATAAAAAACTTTGATCTTAAGTTTGACAGAATATTGTTGGTGTTTCAATAGATTCACAAGTGTGATGATGCTAAAAATATTGTGAACAATGTACCAGATGCTATATGTATAAGTAATGCATTTGAGTTCACTTACGCTGAATAAGAGTTGTGGTGGCAAGATTGCCCCTTGATTATAGAAAAATAGAAATTGAACTTCCACAAGAAATTCACTACGTCAGTTTTCTGGAAAGCCACTAGGTGGAAGTTATTTTCTTACTGAGCAGTTACATTCTGCTCATAAAGGCCATAGCTTTGTAATACACAGCTGTCAATGAGATGTTTTTCTTCTGTATCATCCATGCAGGATCTTCAAGAAAATGCTTAGCTTAAAAACTTGTCATTTACAGAAATCCTGGATCATAAAGCCAGAACCTGTCTTTACTGGAACAAGTGTTATGCAAAAGTTATTCTACTAATAGTAGTGCAATTAAATTGATAAAACTTCTATTGAAGTAGGAAAAATCAGGCGCAAGATGGGATAAAAATTTGTAAAAGTAATAACAGATGGAGAAAGAAAGTAAGCACAATAATTAAGCACAATTAAATCTTAACAGATATTTGAAGGTTTGGTTAAAACCAAGGAAATTACAAAGAGTACAGCTCTTCTATCAAAAGGATTTCCAGTTAAACTATGCTTTCTGCGCCAAATTTTCTATTTAATAAAATTAACCTTGCAACACCAGCTTTCCAATAAATCATTCCCAGCCTCACCTTCTGTTGATTTTTTTTTCTGAATTTGACAGTACAAAACACAATTTACAGTTAAATTCTCATTTCCACCGGGCATTTTTCAAACAGTTTGCAGCAAAGAGGGAAGGAACACAACACAGCATTGGTTGCTGAACCTCTTCCATCCTAGAGAGAATTTTGCAGTCTCTACAATACTAGAGATAAGGACTAGTATTTACTGAATTTGCCCTTTGATTTTTAGTTGCCTAAATTTTCTTTTCAATGGAGGATTCCTATCTGATCCTGTGTCAGAGAGAATATCAACAGCAAAAGGTCATACTCACAGTGTACACTGTAGATATTTCTTTCTTTTCCCAGTGTAAACTTTACCAAGGAAGAAGATGGAAAGCATATCACCAGTAATTGACATACCTTAAGCTTTCTTTCAGATTGAAAACCTGCCAATTTTGATTCTTCTTTTTTTTTTTTTTTTTCTGAGACATTTTGTGAGGACCAGGAAGAATCAGAGCAGACCATATCGCCAACTTTGTGTGGTCTCCAGAAGAGAAGGAAAAAACCCTAATTATTAAGCATGCCAATATGCAGCTAATACCTTGGATATGAGGTACACTACTATGTATACCATGTGATAATGGAATCATAGAATCACCAAAGTTGGAAAAGACCTACAGGATCATCCAGTCCAACTGTCCACCAATCATCAGTTGTTCCCACTAAACCATGTTCCTCAACACAATGTCTAAATGTTCTTTAAATACCTCCAGTGTCAGTGACTCCACCACCTCCCTGGGCAGCTCATTCCAGCGCTTTTCAGAGAAGTAATATTTACTAACATCCAGTCTGAATTTCCCCTGGTGCAACTTAAAGCCATTCCTTCTCATCCTGTCACTAGTTACATGAGAGAAGAGACCGACCTCTAGCTCACTACAACCTCCCTTCAGGTAGCTATAGAGAGCAATAAGGCCTCCTCTGAGCCTCCTCTTCTCCAGACTGAACAATCCCAGCTCCTTCATCTGTTCCTCATAAGGCCTGTGCTCCAGACACCCCATCAGCTTTGTTGCCCTTCTCTGGACATGTTGCCCTTCTCTGGCTCCAGGGCCTCAATGTCGTTCTTGCAGTGAGGGGCCCAAAACTGAACACAGTACTCAAGCTACAGCCTCACAAATGCTGAGTACAGAGGGACAATTACTTCCCTGTTCCTGCTGGCAACACTATTTCTGATACAAGCCAGGATGCCACTGGCCTTCTTGGCCAGCTGGGTACAATGCTGGCTCATGTTCAGTCAAGCATTAAGCAATACCCCTTGGTCATTTTCTTCTACACAGTCTTCCAGCCACTCCACCCCAAGCTCACAGCGTTGCCTGGGGTTGTTGTGGCCAAAGTGCAGGACCCAGCACTTGATCTTGTTGAACCTCATCACATTGGCTTAAGCCCAGTGATCCAGCCTGTCCAGATCCCTCTGTAGGGCTTTACTACCCCCAGGCAGATCTACATTTCCAGCCAACTTGGTGTCATCTGCAAACTTACTGAGGGTTCAATCAATGCCCTCATCCAGTGCCTGTATGCTGCCGAAGATATCTGAAAACAGTTTTGTGCATTCTTCTTTTAAATTGGGTAATCTTACATCAAATAATTACTTACTGGGATCTCTTTGCATTTGGGAAAAAAATAACTTTGCCTTTTTAGCCCTTCCACAAATCATGCAGAATAAGAACAGGTACAGTTATGAGGAGACAAAAGTCAGAGACAATCTAAATGGGTATTTACTCCATACTTGTTCCCACTGCAAGGGTTTTCTAACAGCCCCATTTCTGCTTCATCCTACCCTTTATTGCTTGTGGGTAGTAGTTTTTGGGCCTCACTGGAGAAGACAACTTTGTGTCCAGAATAGTGTAAATAGAAATAATTCAGAAAACAAAAATTGAAGGAATTTTAGGCAATTAAATTTAAAATAAGAATTCTTTTTGTTGTTGTATTCATCTAGCAGTTTTGACTAATGGTGTTTTACTCTCTGTATCCCTGTCTCATAGCTGGAGTAAGAACCCTTCTGCAGTGTCACTTACCAATAAAATTGAGTGAGGAGTGGAGACCAGGATAATGCCAAGAGATCTGGTAGACCTGGCTTCAGAAGAAATGTCCAGAATCTAGATGCACAACACTATGACAATAATCCTTTACATTTATAATATGGAGTTGAAGATGAGGCCCTTAGGGCTTTTGTACCCCATAATGAAAGTACTCTGGTTCTGGGGGACATTCTAAGCTGTTTTGATCTAGATTTTCTCTGCAGTAAACCTTGGGCAGAGTTCCAGGGAAGTGAGAAAGAGCAATAGGATCAGAAACTGTGGAGACGGGATGGAATCCTGGGGGATCAGAACTTCTGGTGACTGATCTACTAACTGTTACCTGTAGGATAATGCAATAATGTGAAATGTTTGGTTTTCCAATGTCAAAAATTTTATAATCAAAGAAGTTAGGAAAAAAGCATTTCTTTCTTTAAATCCACTCTTAAAGAGTTGTAAGAAGGTCATATACTCAAACATTCAAAATAAGAATTACCAGAATTGACTGCTATTATTAATTAATAAGAGCATAATGATACACTCGGTAATTCCATGATTTTGTTAGCTTTCTCAGCATGACCTTAACCTCATTACAGTGTATATCGGGGCTAGTCTGAGGATGAATCTGTGCTATGTGCTTCAGAATATGACAGTTTCAATACCCAATGTCATTAATTGCTGAAACCAGAGAAAGCACACTGTGAGGAATGGAATGGTAGGAAGGGACACAGCGTGAGTAGGTGACTAAGGCAATGGAATATTTCTCTTGCAAATTGTCCGGTATCCTAAATTCTGACCTGGAGATTTTGTGTGATGCTGAAAAGTCACAGGACACCATTTTCATAAAAGGACATTACTTTTATATAGCCACTTTCCATATATCATAACTGGGCTTCAGTATGGTACTGAACTATGGCCCTTGTCTTAGAGCCCTTGCAAACTTCACTGTGAAAATGAGATGATTTGAGTGTTCAAGATCCAGCAAACTTAGGCTCTTCCTAAGACAGAGAAAATGTAGACTAAGAAACTCTGCATTCAAGTAAAGCTTACATAGGGTATAGGATATACTGCAAGCAGGACGGATACTGAGAAACATTGAGTAGTTACCCACTTTATACACTGAATGAAGCAAGCTGACATAGGGAAAAATCTGTGAGTTTTATTTGCAACTTTAGTTGCAGGGTTTTGATAGCAATATTCATTTAAATACAGCAATGTAATGCAATCTGTGTGCTGGATGAGGATAACTTTCATTAGTTCAGTCTAATGCCTTTAAAAATAACTTATTTTCCTATGTGTACACAGCTCTTTCTTTTGGTAGGGAGCAGATGGAGGCTTCACGAGGCTTGCATGAACAAGTGCAATGAGGATTTCCTTAACTTTTGGGAGTTTGTCCTTTGCTTTCTTTTGAGGTGGTTTTGTCATGTAACATTAATAGATGGGCTCTTCTTCCTTGATAACTGGAGTAAAACCCAGCACTTCATCACCTCACCAAAGGTCATCATACTTCTTCCTTAACCACATTGTAACCTTGTGATTCTTTCAATTTGCATTCCACACCTCCAAAAGCACTGTATACTCTGGACTCATTTCTGTTGATCCTCTTCACAGATGTAGAAGTGACAGCTTCTGTGAAAGAAGTATTTCAGAGAGCTGCATACATGCATCGAGCAGAACAATGCAATGGGTAAGCAGCTGAACCTTGAAGATAACCTCCATTGAAGTAAAACACAATAAGTGATGCTAATTCAATTAACAAATGATTGTTACTGCTTGAACAAACTTCACTGAATTTTTGGAAAAACAAAACAAAACAGAAACTGCATAGCCAATGAGTGCACTGGCAAAATAGACACGTAAACACCTTGAGTTTGTTCAATTTGTCTTAGATCACACTAGACTTCGCAGCTTACTGGTGGCTTTTCTTCTGGCTTCCTCTCATCTTCTGTATTTTCTTCCTCAGATGGAAATGACCTAATACCAAATGGCCAAACCTCTGTAAGTATTTTCACACTGCCTCGTTGTCCTGTTTGTATTGAATATCCTCCTGTATAATCTTGTCTCCAGAACTGCTGCCCTTAAGTAACATACAGATGTTTCCATATTATTTCACTCCTATTACTATCTCATTTCATTTCAATGAAAAAATTCATTAAATTGAGGTGTACTGGGCCTCAAGTAGGAATACACTATTAAGCAGGCTAGGCAAAAGCAGATTTTAAATATCTCACAAGTCCACCCTGTTCTTCAGAATCCCTCCTATCCAGACCAAAGGAACCTGAACACCAACAGCACTGATTTAAATGTATTACAACAGCAAGAACATTTTTTTCCTATAGAAGATTTAATATAAGGTAGCCAGTCAATCCTTATGGTTCTTTTGGGTAGCAGTGAGAAGAAAATGAGTACAACCTTAAATCGCTAAGTGTAATCATTTCACTGTCACTATATAAAAATCTTTCAGTGGTAAGACAGAATATTTTAAATCTAGTTAATGTAATTTCGTCTCATTTTGCAAAGACTATTAAGATGAAAAACAACCAAATAAAAATATCAAGGATAATATATCCTTTTTTTCTATGTAAAAAGGTGATTTCATCCTTTTAAGAACAACCACTGCTGTAGCAAAAAATCAGTTTCCTTTAATTTAGCAATAAAACAATTTTACTTAGCTCATGTCAAAGTTTATCGTGTGACTTCAAAGCATCTGCTAACTTCAACAGCATAAATGAAATCATCTCTGAATATGGCCTCACAAAGAAAATGTGGTTTTTTTAATGTTTAAACCATTCTTGTCTATACCCCCTTGTCATTAACTGGTAAATCAGTAATTTATTTCGTATTAGAATTTATATAGTTTGCAGCAATTAAGAAGAAAAGCATAATTGCTGACAAACCCAGGGCACTATTTAAATCACTTCCTTGTTGACAACATATTTCTCCTTCCTAAAACTGAATGTCACTGAAATCTGATTTGTACAGAACCCTTGTGGACTCATCATTCAAATGTACTGCACCTGTCACCTGTGTGCTAGCATTCTGCTAAGGATCAATTTACATAACCTCATTTAATGGTTCATAAATCATACCCATTAAGCCCAGCTAACAGGAACCAAGGGTTCTAATTTATGCTGCCTTTCATAGCAGAAAATTGGGAGGCTGGAGCCTGTGGATAAAGAACCCAGGTCTTGCCTTTGATTGTTGATTGTGATGGTAAATGTATGGATGATGAGAACAGATTTTCACTTTATTGATTTCCTGCCAAAGCACAGCATGCTTTATTGTGAAAGGGGGCCTTTTGGCAGCAGTGCTAAAAGTGGCAGTTGTTTAGGAGCCCTTTGCCAAGATGACATCTAAGACAATACTGAGTGGTAAATACTAAAATAATATCAAGCCGAAATGTTAATTTTTAAAAAGAAACCTCCCCAAAGGTTCATAAAATCAATGATGTCTTCTACCCAAAGTACTTTACTAATAAACATGAAGCCAGGTGATT
>VXAB01000651.1:28310-58644 GCA_013399175.1 Odontophorus gujanensis | reverse complement strand
TAACATTAATAGATGGGCTCTTCTTCCTTGATAACTGGAGTAAAACCCAGCACTTCATCACCTCACCAAAGGTCATCATACTTCTTCCTTAACCACATTGTAACCTTGTGATTCTTTCAATTTGCATTCCACACCTCCAAAAGCACTGTATACTCTGGACTCATTTCTGTTGATCCTCTTCACAGATGTAGAAGTGACAGCTTCTGTGAAAGAAGTATTTCAGAGAGCTGCATACATGCATCGAGCAGAACAATGCAATGGGTAAGCAGCTGAACCTTGAAGATAACCTCCATTGAAGTAAAACACAATAAGTGATGCTAATTCAATTAACAAATGATTGTTACTGCTTGAACAAACTTCACTGAATTTTTGGAAAAACAAAACAAAACAGAAACTGCATAGCCAATGAGTGCACTGGCAAAATAGACACGTAAACACCTTGAGTTTGTTCAATTTGTCTTAGATCACACTAGACTTCGCAGCTTACTGGTGGCTTTTCTTCTGGCTTCCTCTCATCTTCTGTATTTTCTTCCTCAGATGGAAATGACCTAATACCAAATGGCCAAACCTCTGTAAGTATTTTCACACTGCCTCGTTGTCCTGTTTGTATTGAATATCCTCCTGTATAATCTTGTCTCCAGAACTGCTGCCCTTAAGTAACATACAGATGTTTCCATATTATTTCACTCCTATTACTATCTCATTTCATTTCAATGAAAAAATTCATTAAATTGAGGTGTACTGGGCCTCAAGTAGGAATACACTATTAAGCAGGCTAGGCAAAAGCAGATTTTAAATATCTCACAAGTCCACCCTGTTCTTCAGAATCCCTCCTATCCAGACCAAAGGAACCTGAACACCAACAGCACTGATTTAAATGTATTACAACAGCAAGAACATTTTTTTCCTATAGAAGATTTAATATAAGGTAGCCAGTCAATCCTTATGGTTCTTTTGGGTAGCAGTGAGAAGAAAATGAGTACAACCTTAAATCGCTAAGTGTAATCATTTCACTGTCACTATATAAAAATCTTTCAGTGGTAAGACAGAATATTTTAAATCTAGTTAATGTAATTTCGTCTCATTTTGCAAAGACTATTAAGATGAAAAACAACCAAATAAAAATATCAAGGATAATATATCCTTTTTTTCTATGTAAAAAGGTGATTTCATCCTTTTAAGAACAACCACTGCTGTAGCAAAAAATCAGTTTCCTTTAATTTAGCAATAAAACAATTTTACTTAGCTCATGTCAAAGTTTATCGTGTGACTTCAAAGCATCTGCTAACTTCAACAGCATAAATGAAATCATCTCTGAATATGGCCTCACAAAGAAAATGTGTTTTTTTTAATGTTTAAACCATTCTTGTCTATACCCCCTTGTCATTAACTGGTAAATCAGTAATTTATTTCGTATTAGAATTTATATAGTTTGCAGCAATTAAGAAGAAAAGCATAATTGCTGACAAACCCAGGGCACTATTTAAATCACTTCCTTGTTGACAACATATTTCTCCTTCCTAAAACTGAATGTCACTGAAATCTGATTTGTACAGAACCCTTGTGGACTCATCATTCAAATGTACTGCACCTGTCACCTGTGTGCTAGCATTCTGCTAAGGATCAATTTACATAACCTCATTTAATGGTTCATAAATCATACCCATTAAGCCCAGCTAACAGGAACCAAGGGTTCTAATTTATGCTGCCTTTCATAGCAGAAAATTGGGAGGCTGGAGCCTGTGGATAAAGAACCCAGGTCTTGCCTTTGATTGTTGATTGTGATGGTAAATGTATGGATGATGAGAACAGATTTTCACTTTATTGATTTCCTGCCAAAGCACAGCATGCTTTATTGTGAAAGGGGGCCTTTTGGCAGCAGTGCTAAAAGTGGCAGTTGTTTAGGAGCCCTTTGCCAAGATGACATCTAAGACAATACTGAGTGGTAAATACTAAAATAATATCAAGCCGAAATGTTAATTTTTAAAAAGAAACCTCCCCAAAGGTTCATAAAATCAATGATGTCTTCTACCCAAAGTACTTTACTAATAAACATGAAGCCAGGTGATTACTGTGGGGGTACTAATGTTGTGAGTGGTTTTTTGTGCTTTTTTTTTTTAAATGTATTTTTCTTAAATTCTTTATTATAAATTATTCATGGTATTCCAGTCAAAGTAATGCAGATGTTTGAAACCCGCTGTACAGTGACAGTTCAGTCAGAGTTGTGGGCAGGGCCTGCTTTGGGCTTTGTACGCTGATCCTCTCTTTGATTAAATACCTGGAAATAGCTTTTTCTGTCATTTGATTTTCAATTTTTAAGTTCTATTATTTAGGAGGTGGCTGCATGCTGTAGTGAGTGCATTGCCAAATGGAATATGCATATGCACAAAGCAGTCTTCGCACTTGAGTTTAGGCAGGGACCAAAAATAATCGTGGTATAACTTTCTAGGATGACATATACCATGTTGGTTTGTTCCCTTCACTTCACTATAAATGGTGGCCATTCATTTCAGCTTGCTTTATAATTTTCTGTGTAAAAGTAAGAAATTATGCTTTTCTTCATCTTTAATTAACATAGGCTTATTTTCAAGAACTGGGAATTTAATCACAAATCCTGGAAATGGACAAATTCCATTGTTGGACTGAGCCCATAGCTGGAGTCATCTGCCAGCCCTGATACCAATTTGTTAAGACTCAGAGTGTCTTAGGGTTTTCTTCTTTTTTAGCTACATTTTAGGAATCAAGAGCTTTGTCTTGAAAGATTGTGGCCATGCTCTGATGAAATACTAAGCTAGTTAACAGTCTTCTTGATGAAACAAACTTGCTCAGAGAGAAAGGACAAAGCCAGTTTTTGGGGTATTAGCTGAGGACTTGGTACACTTCCTACTGTGGTCTCTCAAAGAATTTCTTTGTGACTTTGGGAACTCACTAGAAGTGAACTTACAGAATGCACATTTTTTCAATATATTCCTAAAACGACATACAAAAATAACCAGGAGTGAAGATACTAGTACAACCAGGAGTGGAGATACTAGAACACTACTATTCACCTTCTGCTCCCATTTGTGCTGCTCTGTTAATTGCATACTGTCTTTTTATGTGCTTCTGACATCTGATGGCCAACCATCACAGCTCTCAGGACACTGTGAGATCTCCACACTCATGAATAAAAATACCCCATAGTTTATCAACATGCTCTAATGACTCCTACATTTTATAAAAGGTATTGTGTTTCATCCTGCCAGTGTTTGTGCAGACTCTACTCTAATGTGTGCCCTATGATATCTATATGAGAAAGATCTAGATGTAATGAATATGAGAACACTGCAGATCTTATTAAGTGCTACCTATTACCAAGTAGGTTGCCTCTATCAAGCCTGATGTACTGGATATCTTAGTACTTAGTCTCACCGAAAAGTTACATCTTCAGACTCTCAGTGTAAGTTTTGATGAATCTTGCTGGGACAGTTTTGCATGTCACTACCATGAGCTCCCTGAGTCATCCCCTCTCCTGCAAGTTCCTAATGCCGTAGCAGAACTGGCAAAAAGAGAATGTGGCGACACCTCAACCATTCTAGCTCACAACTCCATATATTAACTGCAGGGCTGTTGAACTTTTCACTGAGAGACTGAAATATGAAGTACAGCAGCTGGGGAAAGAGGGCACATTTGATTCAGACCTCTCCCTTGCTTCATTGGTAACAGTAGTCTCTGGCAAAGGAGAACAGAGAACAGATGGGACAGGCAGCGCCTTACACAAATGTAGTTGCTTATTTTGTGTGCAGAAGTAGATCTCTCAGACTGTCTCACTATTCTACAAAATAGGAAGATAATGTGATAAGAACTAGATACATTAAAAAAGGTAGGAGCAATTAAGTCCACATTAATATCTTAGACTTCATCTTTCAAGAGCAGCAATTATTTGAGGGTTTTTTTCAGTACAGAAGCCTGAAAGCTAATTGCTTAGTGGATTGGAGCCCTACATTGATTTCTTTGTCTCATGAACTCTAATAACATTTTTTAGAGATGGAAACTGTTGTGTTTCCTCCAGTTTTTCTAATGCACCTGAGTCCTGAGCTCAAACATCCCTACTGTTCAAGTCCTTGGCCTTCACTTAAACAGAAACCAACAATCCCACTGAAGAGAGAGAAAGCTTTGTAGTCTCACCCTACATGCTAGTAGGTTCATGTCACTGCACGCATTTTCATTTATGACTTAAATAATATTTCAGCTCAAGATTCCAGAGGTGAAGGGTTTTAAACTCCAGTTTGGCTCTACTAAAAAAAATATACATATATATATATAAAAGCCTGCTAGAAATCTGCTATTCAATTTCAAGGTCCTATTAATCAGAAACTAAACAAGTACAAAACCACTAGCTCTAATACATTGTTCTTATTATTTTTATGATAATTATTTATTTTTCAGAGCAAAAGTTAACTGAAACTTAAGTGAAAGCGAAGTGAAAGAAGTGAAAGGAACATCTCTGCAGATGCTGGGGGATATCACTGGCAAATCTAACTGATGCATTTTAAAGTATAACCATACACAAGTTTCTGTGTCTTCCTGATAAGGGTTACTGCTGGTGTAATAATGAGAGCAGCAGAAAAGTTCTTGTGCTCACATTTGAAGTTCAGTGTCTGAAATGCTGTTTCCTTGTCTTCAGAAGACAAGCCCAAAGAGAGCAATGACTCCTTGGCAGGTGAGACTTTCATAAACATGGCACTTTGAACCTTTAGCTACTGTGATTGTTTTATTTATTTACATGAAATCACACTTACTCAAATAAGGACTAAAATAGATCAAGACCAATCTTAATATCTGCAGAACACTTCTTCCCAGATTTTACTGCTTCAAAGCTTCTGCATACAGTTAATGCAGTGTGGATAGTCCACTGATACTACTGGACCAGATCCACCACTTCACTCAAATCAACAGGACTCCCATCTATTGCAATGGATTATGATCTCCGGGAGTAAGAAAGAAGCCTGTGAGAGAGACTGTGGTCATTGTTTAAGTCAATCATATTTCTGTTTTCAACTACAAGGCAGAGAAGATTTCATCCTACAGCATTCCCACGTAATGTCATCAGCTCTAGCAGATAAACTCCACTGTGTATAAGGCTACCTGAGGGGGTGAGATACACGTAGTCTCAACAGCCAGAGTATTTTGTACTGTTGGACCTGCACATGTATATGTAGACCTATGTCAGTCTTTATATCAACAGTATTCAAATTGTATTAAGAGGAAGTGAATTTACTAGAGCCATCAAATTTTATTATTTAGAGTTACCATATCTCTTACTTCTTCCTTTCCTTGTCCATGAATGTCTGGCCTGAGTCTTATGAGTGTTCCACACAGACCAGGGTCCAGTGCTGATGTCTGTGAGGATAATGAAGAAAATATTTAGGTAGAAATGAAAGAGAGAGAGCAAACTGGGAATGCAGGCAGGTGCTGAGGCTATTTAGGGCTCCAACAGAGTTTTAGTGACACCTTGAGTTTTGACAACTAACATAGTTGCTGCTGCACTCTTCTATTGGGTCTCATCACTCTCCAAAGCAGAAATGCCCAATATGCTTATAGATGAGATAAAAAATGTTCAAATTCAGAGTCAGGCATTTTTTAGATAACTGAAATTATGAACAACTTGATCTAATAGCATTCTTTTTTCCAATGGGTGGAAGCTGCTGTTGGCATTTGCCAGCATGATCAGTCGGAAATTATTTTTTGTCAGCAGAAACCAGGTGTAAAGTAATTAAAATGGATGGATTATCCAAGTATAAAACTGTTGTGAATTGAATAAGGCATATATATAAAAAGAAGACACTACGTATTTAAAATGAAGTGAAAAATGCAACATATAACTTTTTTTCTTTTTTTTATATGGAGATAAAATAAAACAGACTATGCAATATTTTTAAGTCAAGTTGGAATTTGTACAATATTTACACAGTACAAATTGTACAAGTGAAATATTTGATCCAGATATAACATAAGCTTACTTTGACCAAATTTTTCTGAATACGAATATGATCACACTTAAATTTTCTCTCAAAGGCAGAGATCATGGTAATTGCAGAACTATTGTTGTCAGAACTAATGCTGTCAATACACTTCTCCACTCCTTCTTGAGGTGCATCCCAAGATTACTTTCATAAGAACTGGAGAAAACTCAGCTTAAATGTGAAATTCCAGGAAAAGCCCAGAAATACTAGAGAACATGTCATTTGTGCTCTGATTTTTCAGCTTTTTCATTCCACAAGAAAATGCTGTATGACTTGCTGAAAGTGGGTTAAATGATTTCTCTGTAGTCCTTTTTAAACATTGGAATAAAAATAATCCTAGAATATGCCAATACTCATTCAGTGTTATTACCTAAGAGAGGAAAAAAAATGACTTTTCAAGGTCATGAGAAGACAAACAAGGTCAAAAAGAATTGTGGTATTGTTCTGTCTTTCCGTCTTCCAGTTCCCACTGCCATTACTAATTATTCACTAAGAAACTATACAGAAATACTGGAATTCTTAAAAAGAGATCTTTTCAGTTCAAGCTGAGTAGTAAATACATAAAAGCAGACAACTGAGCAAGAGTATGAAATTAAAAAAACCTCACTGCACACAGGGTTGAGGTATGAAGTCAGTCACATGACAAGACATAGAGGGTAGTAGAAGAGAGTGACCATAGAACCTGGTTTTGTAAATATGATGTTCATAGAGCAATTTCTTTCTCTGAGGCTTTTGCATCCAAATCTAATTAACTCAAGGTTTTTTGTTTGTTTGTTTGTTCTTTTTTGTTGGTGGTGTTTTTTTTTGAGGGGGGCTGTTTTAAATTTCATATTACTTTACCTTCCCATTTGGAAATTTTTCTAGATTCCAATTTATAGAGTCTAAATGAATACATTTCTGAACACACTTATTGGTATGATTAATGAACTTCACACTTATGGATTTAGTATATCAAATTCATTCCAGTAAAAGAAGTTTTATTTCATTCCTTAATGTGAAAGGTGCGGGTGAAGATCGCTGTCATAGTAAGTACAGGTTGGATGCACAAGCTTTTGTGTCAACTACATTTCAAAATAATTTCACTGATTAAACGTCTACATCTGTAAAGATAAATTGTATGGAGTGTAGTTAGGTACTCTTTATTAATCCACCTGTTCGATAGATACTGCAACTGATGGGTTTTACGTGTGATTTATCGTGACAATAAATCAAATTCCCAGACCTGTGAGATAATGATTGTTTGTTGTTCCTGTTGACTGCAATATTGTTTAGAAATACAGAAATACAGAAACACAGTCCGAAGAATGTGGTTAAAAGTCTATATTTCATCCCTGCTCCCTTCTTCCTTAAATAGAGGAAAAAGGAAGAGAAAATACAAAGTTGTCTGAATAGTGACAGTAACTTTACCATGGGCATCATATCTTCAGACTGATTTGTAACATTCTGGATGTGACCTATAATATTGATTGCAGTACACATCAGTGTTAGAACTTCATCTATATATGTTTAAATTCCTTCGTATATTTCCTTAGTAAAAATTGGTTTGTATACTGAGTGTGGGGGGCCATGTGTTGGTTTACTGTTGTGAATTTTTTTTCTTTTTATTTTACAGTTTACATAATTTAATATTAAAATTCCGCTAATATAGTTGCTGAAGTGCAGAAAAACCTCAGATGGTCACAGACCCTACCCATTCATAGTGGAGTTTCAGGAGACAACAGAATTACACTAGAGACAAATTTTGCTCATTGAGTTTCTTCCACTTAAATTTAATCAACTCTTTGTGAACCTCTTTCATTTCAATGGCATTATATGAAACAACTCCATGTGATACAATTCTTTTATTGAAATTGCATTGATTCCTCTGGAGATGCAGAGGATATCAACATAAGTCTGTAAGATCTAATTTCCTTTTAGGTTACTAAAATAATTGCATTTCTATTTAATGCTTTTAGTCTTTTAAGCAGTAAAGTCTCTAAATGAATTTGTATGTTAAACGTAGAATTAAATTGCATGAGTTTAGTGTTGCATAATCACTCTCTGGTTGCACTAGTGTCTCTGAGAACTGAACCAGACCTTTTATTTTCCAACTCTGAAAGATACTTATGAAGCAAAATGTACTTATATAAATTCTAGATCATTATTACTCTCATTTCTGGTGATTTATTTTAAAATGCTTGATGAATTAAGGATATTTACTTGTTTGGATTTACTTTTCAAGTAAATTGTGAATATTGAAAAGATAATACATAACAATTTAGAGGCAAAATATTAGGCTCTTAAAGACATAAAAGTTTCATATTTAAAGTTTTGCTAGTAATAGAAGTTTAGCAGTAATATTTTAAACATGTTACTATAATCATTAGTCCCCAGTGTTGGAAAGAACTCCTTTATCATTGTTGGTTTCTAAGGCAGAAAAATTATTTTTCAGTTCTTCATGCAAACACGCAAATCAATACATTGCCTATTTCATGGTTATGTTCTCACAACCATGTGTTTAAAGAAGCCCTCCACACCAGGTTAGTGATTAAATATGTCTTCAAAATAAAGACATTGCCCAGGTTACTTCTGCTCACTCTTGAGTTCCTTTGTCTTCTTCCTGACTTCATTTCCATGATTGAGCAAATATCAAAAGGCTCATGTTGGAGATGTGGTTTCCTCTAAGGAAGATGAAGTTTCCCCTTAAGCGTAGTTCATCTTTATGACCTAACTCCTGGAAAGGCTTATAATTGAGGATCTTGAACTAAGGGAAGTGTTTTCTCTCACCCTATAACTGAAGTCAGTAGGCAAGCCAGGAAAGTGCCACTTTGCATTCTGCTCCTTGGGAGCTGCGGGAGGTGTCCAGTTATCTGGGTCATTCCTGAAAATACTATTGTGAACTTGGAAAGCCCACATGCCCCACCAGGGCTGAAGGCTTAGCAAAGAGAAGGTGAACCTTGAATTTTCTCTCCAAAGAACCCTCAAGGGTCTGGGCTTTCCATTGCTGTTTGTTGTAGAGAAGGGTCTAAATGCTGCAAAACTACACATGCATAATTTTCATTGTGAATATCTTCACTGATGTAATGGGACTATTAAAATTCAAAAGGAAAGTATTCACAATAATTTGTGTCGTCAGTGGCCTAAAAGTGAACCATGTGCCTTTTTCCCAGTAGCTTGAGCTCCCCCTTGAACAGGTCTTTTAGACTCATGTGCCATCTTGCCAATGAAAAGGTAG
This sequence comes from Odontophorus gujanensis, assembly GCA_013399175.1. Lineage (NCBI taxonomy): Eukaryota > Metazoa > Chordata > Aves > Galliformes > Odontophoridae > Odontophorus > Odontophorus gujanensis. The sequence goes on along the minus strand of VXAB01000651.1, from coordinate 49,425 downwards.
AATCTAAATCTGTGAAAAATTAACAAAAAGTGCACAATTTCACATTTGTTTGCTTGTTTTTCTTTCCATGAAAGAATTTTATTTTATTTTTATTGTGTTGGAGGTTGACTCTATGCATACATATCTGAAAAACTGGCCAGCATAGCAAGCTTTCTAAAATATTTGTATGCAATGTTCACTATATTTTCTTCTTCCCGGTACACTTTCTAAAACTTATTTGCATTATGACAATAATAAAATAAATATTATGTTCCTCCTCAACTGTAGAACAGATAACAAACCTGATCTTCTTGTAGTGAGCAACAGTGTACTTTCTAGCAACCGCCAAATGCTATGAAAATGGTTTCATTTCCTTCTAGAATTTGCCAAAAACAGATGATGACTGAAACTGGTAATGACTATTTTCTATTCTCTATCCCTAAGTAATTGACCATTAATTATAATATCAATAGGCTGTGGATAAGTAAAGCAGACACATGTTAGGGCTACATTTCATTTGTAACTGTTTTGTATATATCATAAATCTCTAATATTGGCCTATTGTCACACATGATGAATTATTGTAAGCATGTCAGCACATAGTGGAAGTCAAGTACATTCAAATACTACTCAGTCAGAATTGAATTTGGCATGATAGTCTCATAAAAGGGGACTCAATTGAGAGTTTCCACTTGCCTGCTCTAAACTTGTCACTTGTAGGTGCTAAAGAGCTTGTTGTGTTGGTTTAATTAGTCAACAAATCGGTCCTTACTTGATTGCGTGGTCGTATCACATATGTTAACACTTCACTGTTTGATGGAGATATTAACAAGTGACAAGAGTCTCTTGGTCTATGGACTTTAAAGAAGAGAAGCTCTTCTATATTATTTCATTTGGTCCTGCCAATATTTATTAGATCATGCAGGCTGCAGGCTGCCAGCAAGAGAAAGACAACACAAACATTTTTCAGGGTTATGCTCATCTGTATCCCAAAGAAGGGTCACTAAACAATCGATGGTAGAAGAATATAAGTAAGATGAGTGTTTTCTACCACAGCTTAGAAATTCATTATTTGATACAGTTTACTGCAGACCTCCTTGGAGCTTTTTTCACTTAAAGATAATTTATGACAAGAACAGAGAGGTTCTTGAAAATGCTATAGCAACTGGAGCTGAATGATGCCACTCTGGCACTAGATGCATAGTCACCAGAGGCCAGTAAAAAGGAAGTTTGCATTTGTATGAAGAACTGTATTAGTTAAGCATTCATCAGTGTTGTATAAAATATTCATATTACTTGTTGGTGGAAGATTAAACAAAAAAACTTCAATAATTAAAATGGCTTATTCCCAGGAGTGGGGGGTAGGGAAAAGGTTGGTCCTCTGCAAGTTTGCAAAAGGGCTTGTCTATTCAGTTTTTGTATAGCAGCAAACAAAAGAGGAGTGCATACTTTATAGGCTCCACTTGTTTGACCACCATTCTGTTATAGCTTTTATCTGTGCTTTACCAGTAATCAAGTCTTTCAAGAATGTGTTGCAGTAAAGGGAAATTTAGAAAATCTCCTTGATAAAATTTTTTGTGAGTCTTTTCTTAAAAAATACCTTTGAAAACAGTTTGGTAGGTGTTGTACATGCTATTATTCTTAAATACAGATTGGCTGGTCTTGGCAATATGTGAAGAATTATAACAAAGAAATGATAGCTTTAAATTTACTCTTTTAATGGTAATGGTTAAATTTTATTTATTTTTTTTACTGAAAAGCAAGAGGACAATTTGAATAATTCCATTAAGAGGAAAACAATGATTCACATACATAAAATCTCATTGCTTCTATCCTCATCAAAATGTTATAGCTTCCCCATTCCTTAATTTTTACTGGTTAGTCTGAACTTTTCCTTCCTTTTAATGAACAAAGCGATCCTCAAAAGTCAGGATATAAGACAGATGTCTTAAATCACTCTGAATTCTTCACAGGTTCTTTAGTTTTTTTGTATTCAACACAGGTAAAAGAAAATTCACAAAACCAATTTAAATCATTTGTAATAAATTTACTCATTAGTAATCAATGATAGAACAATTTTTTTCAAAGTAACAGCAGCTAAATTGCTTGTATGAAATCCTCTGTGAATAATTTGGCAAAAAAAAAATTGCATGTTAAATGTATTCAAAAGCTTGAACATGTGCTTAAAAACTGAATTTTGTAAAAAAAAAAAAGACTCATCTTGCCAGTAGTAAACATACATAAATAGTGGAAATGCAAATGCACAAGTTTAGGGGTAGAAAGTTGTTTCTGAAATCTTTTCAGTTATGTCAAAGTTCCTCATGCAGATCAATTTTTTCATACACTTATATGTAGGTGCACACGCTTTTGTGAAGACAGTAATTATTTTTACTAACAGCAGTTTAAAATGTAGTAGCTGTTTCTAAAATGATTTTTATTTATGCGACTAGAGTGTTGCCAAGTATTATAAGCTACTGTTCTAAGATGTAATCTGTATTAGTTTGAATTGTTTTGAATTTGTCTGAAAGTATTGTTCACTTCTTATTCAAGTATCTGGAGTTAATTTATTTATATTGTTATAATTTTTATGGAAATAAAGATGAAGATGCCAAGTGGAAATTCAGGGAGCATTCAGGAAACATCATAAACACAGAACAAAAAATAGTTCTTGCTTTTATCTTGGTAATATTTACCTTTTTGTATAGTGAGATATTTTTGTGGCTTGTGGACATATTCTGCTCACTAGGAAGTATAGATTATACATTTTCAGAGCTTTCAATTGATCCTTGCTCTGAGAAAGAAATCGTACCTTTGGGATATGTTCAAATAATATTTTTTTTCACCAGTACTCAGAGTATCTTAGAATATCTGTAGTTGTGCCAATACCTCAGATTGTTGGGGAGCATCTGTGAATTTCTAAGTACCCTTAATTTCTATTGATTGGAGTGAACAGGGGAAAATGAAAAGTAAAATAAACTAAAGATTTTAGGATACTTTTGAAGCCTTTCCAAAGTAGGAGTTTACTATGTCCTAAAGTAATCACTACTCTGGATTTATTGTGAGTCAGTTTTCTCCTGTGTTTCTGTAAATACCTCTGTCCATGTCTACTGGTTCAATATTTTATGCTTATCCTGTTAACTCCAAAATATATGTGTTTTATTCTAAAATACTGTTTTATTCTAATTACTGACCAATATGTTCTCTTTCTCTTTTCCTGTTGTTTTATTATAATTCTATTACTCAGCTCTGCATAATGAATTGAATTTTCCTCCAGGTGACCTTTTGGTTGTGTGGCAGCACTACCCAAATTCCATCTCCAACTCTACAGAGATAAATGACCTTACAGGTGCCACAGGCATGGCTGGCTGCTGTCCTTCCTGAAGCTCAAGCCTAGGCTGTTGATGTAAAGCTAATATTTTAGCAAATACACCAGCTTATGAGTTGGGAAAGCTGCTTTCACATTAGACTAAAACACAGTTGACTACACACGCTGAAGTGTAATGGAAAAGTGGATTGGATGGGAGACCTTCTATTCAATCTCCTAAAAAAGGTATTGCTGGCTGCAAAGTATGGCCAAGATACTCAAGATTTTATCTGATCAGGTCTTGAGAACATCCAAGAATGGAGAAAAACCTAAACTTTCTCTGCAACCTTCTTCATTCAGCCATAAATGTGTTCAAGAGGGAATAATCCCAATTTTCCTGGAGTCTTCAGTTTCACAGATAGCCCTTTTGGCCTTTTTTGAAGATGGGTTTTCCACTGGCCTCCATGACTTTTCAAGGAGAGAAAATGGTCCCACTATGCTACTGACTATGATATAAATTCTGACAGACGTAAAAGAAATCATGCCCTAAAAGCTTTGAATAAATATTAACTTCTTGTTATTTGTGCCACAGCTGCATACTAGGAAATAATAAATGGTTCCAGTGTAGGGAATTTGTTCAACAGAACAATTTGGGTGATTCTCATCGCCCTGTCAATAGCTTGGAAGAAGCCCTTTCAATACCCTGGAAAAAGCCTTTTATATAGAGTGGAATTATATGGAAAGTGTTAAAGAGAGCCCGTTTCTGAATGCTCTTTATTCTGCCCCTTTGGATTCTTTTTTACATATGTTCACTGAGACATTGAAGTAAGTTTTTTCCACTGTTGAACCAGTGTTACTATGAGAGGATGAATCCCATCCCCTTTTGACTCATACAATATCAATGAAATGCTTAGGAATGCATTGACTGAAACATGTATAGTACTATTAGAGCCAGTACTTCCTTGCATAGAGCGAGATGCCTCATCACAGCATACATATGTATATGCATAGTCATTCTTCAGATTAGCCACAGCCACATCTTTATAAAATGCTTAATTACTGGAACACAAAACACAGATTACATTTCCTCCCTTAATCAGCTTCAAGATACAGTCAGTTCTACTGCGGGGCTGGAAGATCAATGTGATGACATCTTGAGAACACATTCAGCCCTATTACCCTTGTAGTAAACAGGAAACAAAGAAATCCAATTGCTATCTATATGTGTTTGCATTTCTTTCTTTGCTAAACATGAATAAGAAAAGTTACACTGAACTACTGTTCCTGAATTGTCTTTAGCTACACAAGCAGGAGTCAGACAAAGATGACAAATACATTCTTACCCAAAAGTATCATGGACAATGCAGTAAGTCCTCAGCTACTCTTTAGATCTTAGATTAAACATACATTTTGAAAGGTAAAAAGGATCGAAGTTGTATCCCCCAAGTCCTATTTTTGCAAGGAAAGAGGGAGGGAGGNAAGGAAGGATGGAAGGAAGGAAGGAAGGAAGGAAGGAAGGAAGGAAGGAAGGAAGAGAAGCCACAAGCAGGCATGTATTTTTTTTTCATAGGGAAGCTGTACCATAATGCCTAACTTTTGAGTCTAACTGAACATTATAAATCAGAAATTTACAGCAAATCTGTGAATATAGTGTTATATTCTACTAATCTAAATATTAAAAGCGCAGTTTGTATACTGGTGGATTTAACTGTCTTTCAATCTCTGGAACTCTGTGTCTCAGCAGTGAGCAGCTGTGAAAGGATCCAAAACGATTGGCAGCTCAGGTGCCTGTCTTTTAGGCCACTAACATGTAATGGAATTAATCCTGTCTTTAGAAACAATATGCAGTACAACTGATATTTCAAGTTAAGGTTGGACATACTGCTCAGCAGCAAGCTAAGATGGACTGAGGCACAAATATGCATCCTATTTCTGATACAACCTAAAGGGGCATCACCCCTGACATGGAAAATGCAGTAGTAAACCCTGTCATAGGTATAGCCTAGACAGCATAAGCAACAACTCTGAAAATACTTCAATTACATCTGTCACAGCCCTTAGTGACACAGGTGTAATTGCTGAGAAAAAAAGTATTGATTCCTACTCAAGTTTGTAAAATAGGAATCATGTGTTATTAAAAGAGTATGCAACAGTAATAATGATCATCAGGGCTGGTGTGTGAGTGCTTTCCACATACACTATGTTCATCACCTATATCAAGGTATGCCTCTGCGTTCACGTACAAAGCAATATGAAGTGTCATCTGCTCAGCAGTTCTTAAAAGGTCTATATCCACTAGGTGTCAGGGCATTGCATGCAGAAGCATCCTCACCAGAGCAGACACACAGTGGGTTTCTGATCCACCCCTAGCTCAGGCAGAGCTTCCAACCCGGTGTTGGCATGGCTGATGAGGGGACTCAGGTGTAGGCCAGCAGGCACTGCCATCAACCCAATACAATGATACACCAATACTGTTAGAGACTGTTTATCTTCAGATAACTTCTAGTGTGTGCTCTGCTTTGCAACAAATAAACACTTTCACAAGTTGTCTGTGCAAAATGAAGAAAGCAAACAAACAGGCTGCTTACAGCAGACTACAGTTCCAGTTCAGCCCTGCACTAAAATCTGGTAAGTGTATAAAATCCGAGCCAAGTGCTTCCAAATAATTTTAACCACTTATTCAGTCACACTTAGTAATGTATTTTAACCACTGATATATGTATGGTAAAGTGTTAAAAATAATTCTTAGTGAACTCTAAATGTTAGCAGTGCCACTGCAGGTGATTATTGTGAAATTCAGCTTGAGCCCATTTGAGTTATAAAATGATTTGAGATTTCTTACTCTCTGAAAAATCTAAACTTCTTCTTGCTATTGGATAGTTCATGTGATCTATAAGGTCTGTATTAAAACATAAGGCCAAAAATTAATGACACATTGTACTGATTTTTATCATTCCTTTCCCTGTCTGTACTCTTAGGAAATATTAGCCTGCAGAAGGTCCAGAAGGTTCCATGTGGATTTCATGCTCCAGAATTTTTCAGTATGCATCTCAGTGTCTGCTGGCAAAGCTGCAGCCTGAAGCATTGTCTGGGTGTGTAATATCAGGTTAAATGATAGTAGGCAAATCTCAGCTACACTAGATTGGTGTGAGATGTGAATCTTTGCATTTTCAGCAAAACATCAAATATCACTCTACATGCAGATATGGACTAAGTAAATGTGTTAAAATATGGAACTGTGATGGTATATTATGGTTCTCTGATTACCGCACCTACCTCTTTCATTCTAACCCTGCTAGCAACTTCTGATTCACACACACACGCACACACATACGCACAAAGAAAGAGAAATTTCCAGAAATTTTTTCTCCTTTCAGCATTAACCTGTCATCTCACTACTCCCCTTCGCAAGGGAGAAGAGTATTATGCCACATGAAAGAATGGCAAGAATCAGGAGGGTAGAAGTCTATGAGGCCTGGCAAGGCTGAACTTCAGAGTATCTTTAGAAAAATACTTAAGGTCAGTTCAGCATTTCCAACTCTATGTAACAGCAGCTGTTCTAAAAGTAATTAGATCAGTTCAACACTAAATATAGACCCAAAAATATTTAAAGGCTTTCTAAAATGATTTTGAAGGTTTTTTTATATTCTAGAATTTAGAAATTACTTCAATTAATATGGAAAGATATGCTGTGCTACAAATGCATATCTGTATAGGCTATAAATATACACATATATATATAAAATCTATATATATAGGCTATGTGTATATATAGGATATGCATTCATATTTTTATATACACTCATATACACTGAAGAGTTTATAAGTATTTTACAGAAGAATGTCACATCTTTAAAGGTCAGTATGCAATATCAGGGTTTCAAATCATAACCATTAGAAATACGCCTCTAGGGAAACATTTTTTCCCCCATGGTTAAAGTTTACAAACCAAAATTGAGATATATTTAATCCTGGATAAATCATCTGTTCAATACCTTGACCCTAGCAGTATTTCAAAGGGGAAAGCTCCAGCCATGCTGCAAGCAGCTTTGGAACACCTGTTATACCACTCATTAGAGGTGCCCAACACTCCTGGCCACCTTCATTCCATGTAAGGATGAAAAATGCCTGCACTGTATTTATGACAGAGGCAGCAGGTGCCCTTGCTGGATATGTGTTTCTGCCAGCTGACACCCTTCCAAACACATACCTGTCATGGCAGCGCTGCAGCACAGCACCCCAGTGAAGGAGGAAGAAATCATCTCGTGAGTATGAAACTTACAGAAAGGTAGAGGAATACACATTAAAAACTTGCCATTTTTAATAGATGTCTTAGGGCCCATGTGGGTATGTTGATACCACATCAATAAATAGTGCAGGAAACAAAGTATAAAAACATTACTTTAAACCTGTAGTTAGGGTATCAAAGGCTAGATTCAATGCCAAGTGAAGTTAAAGTGGGGTGGGGGTGGGGTTGTATCAAATGCTAAATGCACTCTCACCCCATCAGAGGCATTATGGACCATCTGACGAATTTGTGCCACCATGTGCTGGACCATACCAATCTCATTGCGCCATTTCAGTTGTGGTAAACATGCAGCTGAGGCAAACACATAGAAACTTTTTTTTTTTTTTGTCCTCCAGTACTAAAGGGTTTATTGATGGAAGTCTAAACTTTCCCTACTTCTTGCAGACCTTCTCATTGCAATTTGCTAAAAAGTTTTAAGAACTCCATAATTTCTTCATATAAAGTCTATGTTAGTTCCCTTACTTAGCTGCAAAAAACAAATTCAACAAAATCAAACAGGATACTTGATTCTTCCTTCACAGAAAATATTTTACCCATTAATGAAAAGTTGCTTTATATAAAGGAATTCAATTTTTTTCGATTGGCGTTAGACTCACAGACAGACAGGAATAAGCTGCCATTCTTCCATTTGATAGCCAGACGCTGCCAGTTGTTGCTAGGGCAGTCATGCTGTTAAATTAGGTCTAATGAACGAGTAATTGCTTTAGGTATAGTGAACCATTTCAAAGAAAACAAGGATTCTAATTGATTTGCAATTTGTTTGGCACATTGCATTGTCTGGGGCTATTGATTAGTCTTCTGGATTTCACACTGCATGTGTTTCCCTTTATTAAGGGAATAACAGGTTACTGATTACTTTCCTTCTGGGTTTAATGTAGCGGTTAATGTCTACTTTGTTCTTGTGTCATGTCACAGGCAAGGAAGGAATAATATGCAAGTGGGTGGCCCTTTGCTAAGAAACTCCCCTGCTGCTTTGAGCTGTGTACTCTAAGACATGCTGAAAAGCAGATCAAGAGAAAGGGTTAGAATAGCAGGACTCACAAGTTATGGCCTGAGTCAGGATAGACCCAGGCTAGAAACTTGGCTTTCCTTCCCTATCAAAGCACAACACAGTATGAAGCAGTTGGTGGTAGATTTGTTCTTGTTTATGTGTTTCTATATAAGGAAACACACTATAGTTTTATATGCCTCAGTTTATGTACAGCAACATCTTAAAAAAGGAGATTTGTACCATACTCATCTTTTTGCTGTAAAATATAAACTCATAACATACGTATTCTGGAGAGCATGACATTACACATTTCAAGTCTATCTTGGTTAATAATAAAAATGAGTTCATTTAATTAACATCTTTGTTCATTTCACAGGCAGTCACGTATGACATAGCTGATGTGTATTGCAGTATAATTGATTTCTTATTTCTTAACATTCATAGCTAAGAATGCAATCCTTTGCACATCTTTAAAAAGTAAGGTAAAAATAAACAGACTTTATTGTTCTAAAATTGATCTTGATTCTGGAGATAATTTGGTTTTATATTTTGTCATCCTGTGTTGGCAGACAGTGCAAATGAAATGAAATGATTACTTACAGGGTCTAGGGAATCATAACAATGTGTCCCTACCTCTCTCAGTGGGATCAACCATGTAACATCCATGTATCTGACGATCTCTGCATAAGCCTGTCGAATTCAGCAGTAAAACACTCACTAATTTGCAGAAGCTTTTGCCAGTGAGCGCAACATTTTTTTCTTGGTTCATTTCTTGGGAATTCACATATCATTTCAACTAGCAATAGAAGTTTTACTGTCAAATGAGCTGCCATACAATGTTCTGTGTATCCAGGTAGCAACACTGGTACCATGTGACCAATCACAGAAATCTAGTCTTTGCTCCATGTACCAGCCCAGTACTTACAAAGAGTATTAGTAAATTTCCTACACAGTGTGAATTTTTTGTACTATGGCACATCTCTGAAATATATCATTGGTCATGTTCTGTTTAGTCCAATGATAAATTTAAAACTCATGATTTTTCATGATTTGAACATTGGTAATATCTAAGTATTCGTACTGAGAGAAGCAGCAGCTGCATCTTACCTTGAAATCATTCTGAATTTTAGATCACGTTTGTGTCTTAATTAAACTGGTTCTGCACTTTCAAACACCCTTTAGACTGAGATTAGTGAAACCCTTGGTCTTACAGGCAGAACCATAAGAAATAGTCTCAGTAATGGAAACAAATATAATGGAAGCCACAAAAATATTATGTTATCACGTTTGACACCCATTTCGCTTGCAGTAGATAAGAATATATTGTTCTACTATATGTTTATCTGTCTATTGTTTTGGGATTCTCCATGTAATTTACTTTTGCTGCTCTGTTTTCAAATGATGAACTGCACTAGAATGAATGCATGCCAAGTACCTGGTGTATACTAAAACATGCCTTAGCAGATTATAATGAGTTACTTTGTATTTTATATGATTTTTTTACATCAGCCATACAAATATATGTGATATTTATATATCACATTGGTAATTAAATATATTTTATACAACATGGGTAACATAATTTAACTGTAAAGTAAGAAAATTCATGAATTTTTAATTCCTCTGTGTTGACATTTTAAGTCCTGTATCCAGTGTGGGAAGACTGGGATGGGAGGAAGATGATGCAACCGTTCACTTATTATGGTGGTCCATGGACTATTTCAGCAGCTTGCAGAGGCACCATGAGAGGATTGAGGCATCGATATCTATTGCCTTTGATTCTGTAAGAAAAATCTGAAAAGAACCTTTTTCAAGCAAGAACAAAAAGGTGCCAGGAACTATTGGGGACTAACATTTAAGTCTAAGCATATTCCAGTTGCAACCAGATTAGAAATTAAACTAAATGTGTCTCATATAGAAGAAAGTATCTTAAGACCTGAACTGTCAAAATAGCATGGTACAGCCCATCATCTGGATTACTGTGTGCTACTGGAGAAACTCAGGATGACTTTATTGAGGGCGATATGAATTGATCTCTTTCAATGATGTACACACATGCAGAAGAGAATTGCTACATTGAGATTATGAATATCCCATAATTCAGGGGAATCTTATACATACTGCATTAAGTGTATCATTGCCTTTAATTGCAGGGCTCACTATGAAACAAAAGGTGTGTGATTCTTAGAAAGTAACATACCTCAGTTGAATTCAAGCATCAATATGTTGTTGTCATTTTAGGTTATTATTTCTTACATGTGTTCCAGAGGAACATTTTTTTCTGTATGTCTAATTACACAAAGCTGCATGAGCTGTGATGTTCTCCAGGATTCTGGCCTCTTTTTGCCCAGTGAAAAACCTGGTTGCAAAAGGTCAAACCTTTCATAGAGCCATATGAAGGCAGCTTCATGTGCCTATATTTCTCCCTTATATGGGGTTTCCAAGCACCCAGGGAAGGCAACAGACCCTACAAAAGAAGTAACGCCAATTTCTCTGCTGTAGATATTCCACTTTTTAGGAAGGAAATTAAAAACTTGCTCAGAGAGAAAGAAAGTCATATGTATTACATTTTCTTCCCTACATTAATGTAAATCCATCTTTCATGGTCTAAGTTGAATTCTATGTTTGTGAACTTTACACCAAAATTGTCAAATCACACCCTTTCCTGTGTGCTGGTTTCTGCCTCATAGAATATAGACACAGGATGTCTAAACTTATGGGACATTGTGAAGCTCAGCTTACCAGAGCTGAGAAGAGTAAGATTCTTCTTAGCATGATATAAACAGCAATCTAGACATTCACAGAGTTTCTCAGTTATTGTACACGAAAATATTTTCATTGAAGTCCATAGAGGCTATGGTCATCAGGAATATTTAATCATAGATTCATAGAATAATTAATGTTGGAGAAGACAACAAGGGTCAGCCACTAGCCCATCACCTCCATACCCACTAACCCATGTTCTTCATTGCCACATCTCCATGGTTCTTGAACACCTCCAGGGATGCTGACTCCACCATCTCCCTGGGCTGCCTGTTCCAATGCCTAAAATATTAGATACATTCTCAAAACTGAATGCATTTTCCCTTCTGATATTTATTAGTTGTTCTCTGACAGTAATGCTGCCTTAAAGGCACAGAGCTAATGAACCTAACATGCTGAGAGCAGTCAAAATATGCCTGAGATCCTTATTTTGTGTCTGATCCTTCTGTCACTATTGCATCAGCTAAAGGTTTGGACTCAGGTGAAGGCTTGGACCCCAGAGAATGTTTTTGTTGATTCTCTCTGACTGCATTCTGTTGAGATTTTCGGTGGAAAAAACAGGTCAAAAACAATTGCTGAGGAAGTTCGTTTTTTCTGTAACTCAGCTTTGCTAGTTTGTATGCACAGGAGCAAATCACATTTTAAAATATTTAAAAAAACATGGAGGAGCTTTAAAGAACTGTTTAAAAAACTATTTTTGGCTTGGTGCCAGCTACAGATGCCTTCCTGATTACAGAAGATTACATAAATTCCCCAAGTCTTATTATCCACTCACTCACACCTATAAAATTGGGAAGAATTCCACTGGAGTTGTTAGAGTTACACAGGTGTATGTCAGTGCTGGAGAAGAATATGGCCATTCTGGATTGAATGTTATCAATGTTTACAAGTCCAGTTATATCTACCTATGTATTAATATGAAAGTTAAGCAAATGTACAGAGTATAATCTGTCTATGCATATATTTCAGTCTTCATTGATTTGAGCTGAATTGCACAGATTTTTATGTTCTGACCTTAATATGTAGAAAAAATGCAACAATTCTGCATCGTTTGAGTAGCTCATTACTAATACTTTTATATAGCATGTACTGTTGTACAAAATAATAAAAGATGACTATACGAAATTGAGCCAAACTTTCATCTAATTCTGGAGCAGTGGCTTAGAATAGAGTGAGATGGTGAAGGAAATGATGACCTTTGTCTGTCATACAGTTGCATATCCAGATGTTCATTTTCAGATGCCCTTTCAGCATGGTAACACATGAGGAGATATTGGGTGATGCTGGGGAGTTATAGACTGTGAACCCAGCCATTTCTTCTTTCAGTCCACTTAGTCCTCCTGTGACAATGAGCTCCACTGCCTAATTATGCACCATGAGAAAAAGTGACTGCTTTTGATCTTTTTAAACTGGTTGGTTTTATTGAGTGCCTCTCAATTGTTCGTTAAGAGAATGCAAATAGTTTTCTTCACTTTCTTTCTTCACACCACCAGAAGAAGTCCCTATTATACTCCAGTCAGTCATCTTTTCCATATTGATCAGTCTGGATAATCTTACCCAATACAAATGCCTTTCCACACCATTGTTCATCCTTGTTGAATTTATTTTCTCTGTCTACTGTTATTCTCTTTTAAGGTGGGTTGTCAAACCAACATACGGTATTTAACATGTGGGCACACCGTTAGTTCATGCAGCAGGCTCACAAAGATGTCCCTTATTCTGTCCTGTTTTCTTTTTCTGTCCACAGTATGGGCCAAATGCCAGTCACGATTCTGCAGGGTTCCTAGTGGGATTGTGAAGGCCTTTGCAAATGTAGCAATACCAGGGATAACACCACTGCTTGTTCAGCTCAAGAACAGTAGGAGGTTGGTATACTCCATGGTTCAACGTTATTTAACTGACAGTAGAAAGTGACCTTCCAAGTTTATTTAAACTGCCACCAAGTGCTTCAGAGACAGCTAGTGGCCATGAATGAGAAACCAGTTCCTAGCAGTTTTTCCTAAAAGTTTGGATGATCCTATATCCTACTATTGTCAAAAAGCCTTAATACCTTCTCTGTGGTCCTCAGCCCTCAAATAAGATGAGGAGATCTTACTCTATAAAGGAGTCATATATTTCTTGAACAATACAAAGTTGAGAATAAAAACAAATTTGTTCCTTAGAAATTGCCTAGTGAAGCAGTTGTTTCATACTGCCTGTTGAACATTTGGGTAGACTGATTCAAATGTTAAAGCTGTGTTCAAACCAGAAAAAATAAAAATAATAAGCTGTCAGAATAATTACTAAGAACATACAAGGATTATACAAAGTAAACTGCAGCCTGCAAAAAGAGAATTGCATGTTAGCTAATTGTTAATTTTAGCAATTGCAATGGCTAATTACTGTGGCACACATTGACTATTAGCATGATGCCCCAGCACCTGCTTTCTCCAATGAACAGATTTCTTCATTGCTCGTGCAGGAGCAAAATGTGTAATTATTGGCCATCATTGGGGCGATTTTTCAGTGATTCTTTTGTGTGATGTGAATAAAGCATAATGACATATTTTATTAGAGGGCAAATAGCTGTTTGTTAATGGAAATGATTTGAAATCCAAGAAACTAGGAGCTAGGAGCATGTTTTCAGTATCAGCATGAATTCAAATGTATTTTCTTTTAACTCTTTATAAAAGAAGCATAGAAATCAAATCTAAACTTAGTATAATATATTTAATGATATGTGCAAACACAGCATTGATTAATTGCCTCAAATGTTTTCAATGGTACACCATTTCATTTGTTACAGCAGTCTGCTAAATTTATGCATTTCTTATTTAAACTCTTCTTTCCTGGGCATATAGTGTTAGCAAGATTATGTGGCTTGTTCCTCATTTACTGGGAAAAAAAATCATCTTTGTAACTTAAGCAACAATTATGGGCTTTATGAGGCACATTTTCATTGCACACATTGTAGAACACAGTGCACTGGCATTATTATTCCTGAAAGTACATGCTTGAATGTATCTATCAAGACCCAAATGTCAGCTACTGAATAGATTATGCATAGTTATCCAAAGCAGCATATAGATAAATAAAATCTCAGCAACAGAATACTTTTTTTTTTTTTGAAAAAGATTTTTATTAAATACTATGAATGATAATTCTGAAAAACAATGGAAATGATAATAAAAAAATCACATATGAACCTTACACTGCAGTAGTTAAAAATAGCCAGACATTTCATTTTTGAAGGACATATTATGACCAGTATAAGAAAGCCAGCCTTTCCATCTTGTTTTTACCTGAATGTTAAAAGTTGTAAAGAAAGGGTTACTAATAGACATATTTTGCTGAAATCTACTGACATAAAAAAAACTAGGTTAACTTGACAGGAAACAATGAAGTGGCTTTGGGTAGTCAAGGAAAGTAGAAGCCTTATGAACCTCACTGAAACTTAACAATTTGTAGGAAATGTAAGCTTCTTGTACAGTCTTCAGATAGGAAAGCCAAAAGTTTAATACTACCTTTAAAGTACTGTAGTAAAAGTTACTTTAGTATGACTCTGAATTCATTCCATTTTGACAAAGACCCAGCTTAACTTTGATTATATTTGAACCAATTTAGAAGGACCTAAATTAGCGTTCAGACCTAATGGATAGATATTAAATGTCTGATTGAAGTAAATCAGCCTTTAAAAGCATGTCACAATAAATAAACAAATAATAGAGCCTATACATAGTAGGTGTAATAGGAAGATATAGTAAAAGATCATATAGTTTACTTATTTTTCTTCACTTGCATATGATACATATAACAATAATTCGTGTTCTTCAAATGTCAGCATCATAAAAATTAACTTATCTCTCTGTATACTGAAAATCTGGCTTGTCCCATGTACCAAATCTGAGTTATTTACAAACTTGAGGAAGAAACTATGAATGGGCACTTCCTCTTCTCACTCAGGGCCTATAGCTTCTCTGCTGTTGCAAGATGTAGATAAGTTTGGCATTCAGGTTCACTGTTTGACCCATTAAACTGGTATTGAGGTATAATTTGTGTGTTTTCCCAGTACGTTTGCACATAGAATGGGGTTCATTTCCACAAGTTTGAATAAATTTATCCAGTTCAGTGAACCTGTTGTTAAGCTTAGCAAAACTCAGTAGGTGGCTTTAAAGTCCTGTAATTAGCCCATTACATAAAATCTGTACTTTAGATTTTTGCACATTGGTTAATAAGTATAACGTGCTTCGTATATATAAATAACATTACATTAAATGTTCCAGTATAAAGGAATTAAAGGCCAAAGTAGTTAAATAAAATACTTGAAGGAGATCTCAAATTAGCATGTTTAATTCCAATTCATTGAACAGGAAAAGGCTTTAGCCTTACTGTACCAGTTCCATACAATGTACAGAATAGCAGATATTTATTCTCCATCTTACATAAGGTCGCTATCATTCCTGACCTCTGTGTGACTTTGGAAAAATGTTCTAATTAGCTTGTTTCTTTTAAAATCTAATCATTACAATATCTAAATATAGTCATGAATTACCAAGACAGCACTTGCCTCAACAATTTTTCATAGTTTGTACATAGCTAATTAATTCTCGATACTTAATTTTTGCTTTCCAAATGAAATATGTGAGGAAAATGAAGTCTACAGCTAATTAACCCATGCAATGCTTACTGTTTCAATGTGAAAACGCTTGTCTTAATGCTCAAGCTTTTAGTAGCTATGAGAGTAAAACTGAGTTTTGAATCCTATTGCAATAAGTTGAAGTTTCATTTCAATCCAACAGAATGTTATATTCATTGTTTTTAGATGTTGAAAAAAATTACTTAACAAGGTCTCAGACTTCAGTTTTTCTTCAAATCTGTTGACGAATTCCATAATATAAATTGATACATTGAAAGATATGTGTATAACCATTACCATTTTCTTTTTATTTTTCTATTAATATATAAAGAATTAATAAAGAATTACATTTACTACTCTTCACAGATGCAAGAAATACATTTGAGAAATTTGTGTAAATACACATATTCCTACATGGAAATATCCATTTATCTATACATATAGGGAAGCAAACTAATATTTTGGTGCTGTATGAAATACTCAGAGTTGATACTGCAGCCAAGGGAAACTTGCTCAGATTTGATGTCATGAAAAATTCAACAGTACTGTACAGCTTGCCAAGTTTCATACATACACAGATTCTAATGGATGAACCTATACCTATTTATGTGTTCAGAGTGAATTAGTATTGAATCAATGGTTTCACTTGTTCTCAGCCTGAAGCCAGACCTCTTTCATAAACCAGATCTCATTCATTTGTAATTTTAGGTTTCATTTATAAACAAAAAAGAAAAGAGAATATTGTAAGAGACAAAATTCATACATTCTATTATACTTATTCTGATGTGACAAATAAAACTGCCCCAGTTTCCAGCAGCATCCTATTTATCATTTGCTGCTTTACACCATGATCTTTGAGTGCCTTGGACTTTTTTTCCCATTTAATTTATTGCAATTACCTTCTACACTGCTCTATACTTTTTCCTGAATACTTTATTTTACTGACATGAAAGTGATTCTTTTTATATACGACTACATTTTCTTTTTTTTTCTCACATATGTTTATATGTAGAGAATTATTTGTCCTGTGGCCAGACATTGCCCTAAGACCAAAATCCAGCCTTTGAATTAATTCTATTCTCAATCATAGAGGAACATCTCCAGAACAGACACCATAAAATTGGTGTTAAATTTGCATCTTTGTGTAAGCAATTAAATTTCTCGTAGAACTATGTGTAGAACATAAATTTCTTGTAGAACAGAGTATGTATAGGTAACAGAAATATTGAAAGAAAAAACCACATATGTTATTAATGCACCATTAAGTAGCATTAAGAGGTGAAATGATTTGCATTGATTGAGTATTCTGTAATTTGGTGCAAACGATAGATTCAATAGTCCAATACTTCAAAAGATGGGAAAAAATTGCAGACGAAAAACAAAACTAGTCACTGTAAGGTACAAGTCTAGCCAGGTGGATCTTCCTTAACCTGTTTTGTCCTGATACATTTCCAACAATCCTATGCCTTCTAAAATAGTTTTTTATTACCTCTGAAAGCATAGTTAATGCTGCCATGTCATTTTCCTACACTTGTTTAGACTTTTTGATGACAAATTTGAATTAAATATATTAAGTACACCAACAATTACACTTCTTTACACTACAAATCTGGTAAAGTGAAGGAGTTAGGAGGTCACTGAGTATGGCTTGCTCTTTTGAATGGAACAATCAATTCAATTTCTTAATTGACTCATTGGAAAAAGTTGCAGTGAGAATTAATCTGCAAAAATATGAAAGGAGTGGCAGTTATGGGCAGCAACTGCAAAGCTGTCTTTACAACTACCTACACTTAAAATTTCCTGTTAGCATCTAAGAGTAAAGAACACCAACTTGTGTATCAGCCATAGCTCTGTTTTGCAAGGAATAGTAGTCACCAATGAAGAAAACACACTGAATCAAGACTTTTTTTCAAAGTGTAAAAAAATTACCAGGAGGAAGATTATGAAATCAATTTCTGTTCACTAAGATGTTTTGCAATCATATCTATCAGGTAATGCTTCACCATGTTCATCCTTGCACATAATTTGAAAGAAACTGAATGTCACTTACAAGATTTGTCCTATCATAGCTGAAAAGCTTTTTATTTTCTCCAAAAACTAAATTGACCTCAACAGAGCACTCAATTTCCACTTTCTAGAAATGCATATGCATATATGAGTGGATAACTACCTGCCCAAAATTAGGCCCCTCAAGTTTATGTGGCAATAAATTAAATAGTCCCAAGTGAAAAAAAAATTGTATGTACTTTGAAAATCAGGTCTATATAGGGAATTTGAAATATTTGATGTATGCACATTGATAAATATTACATCAGGCTATTAGTTGCCACTGTGGCGGTTCCAAATTTCCTATACCTCTGAAACTTATCTGTAGAAACCATGCTGCAGCTAAGAAAAATAATTTTATTTTTTGTTGCCATTGGATTTAGAAATGATTAGTGTCCACATATGTAGGAGCACCTAACAAGTTTAAGGACTTTGTCAGATAGTTTATTTAGGTTATTTAGGAAGTTAGCAATTGAAGCACAGAAATGTGTAACCAATATTGTCATAAAGGTAGCTAAGGAAGAACAAACTGCATTTTAATCACCTCTGTTTTTTGGATGAGCAATACTACAGACGGTTATCAGGGCTTGTCTTAGCTATACCCTCAGTTTCCTGGATAAATGTTGATTTTAATACATGCTTTTAGCAATACTACCTTCCACTGTATCTGTTATCAATGACTAACAGAACCCAAAGAGCAAGAAATGAAGAAGTGACACATTCCTTGTTGCTCCACTGACAATGTTTTTTGTAAGTTGATGGAAACAAAAGGCCATCATAAACTGCCTTCTCACATTAGTGCTCTTATAAAATATATCCAAGACATGTCGCCCAGGAACACTCTGCATGAAACTGAGAAAAAAAGGCCTTCTTTTTTTCTTACAGCTACTACCATGAAGGTAGCGTCACAACTGAGTAACGAAAAAGGAGTTGAACTTTTCTTTTGAATGAAACAGTCTACTCATGAGTGCTCTAGTATAACCAGACATGATAACACTCCTCAGCAGCTGGCAGCAATGAAAGTACAGAAGAAACATTACATGTGATTTTGTGACGTGTTTTGATTGTTGTTTGATCTGCTGAATTTATGCCAGAAAATTTAAAAGATTAAAGTATTGTGGGAAATTTGAAATAGTTTGTTGACTCTGCTGTCTTCTCTATCTTCACCTTCTAAGACAAGCTTTCTTAGTGCTGTGAATCTAATTGTGTATACCTCAAAAGACTGTAGTTCACATAGCAATCAACTCACTTGATTTCATATAGTAATTAGGAAAATTAGAAAGCTAGAAGCTAGTCTCATATATTCCATTGGGATAGATAGAATTTTTTTTTCCAGCAAAATAAATTTCTGGAAGACACACGGTTGGAAACAAGTTCAAATTAACTTGCTTCAGAAAACATAAATCAGCAACAAGTCTAGACAAAGGTGTTTTTTTCCCTGGTTTTTATGCAATGTGAGAACTGTTAACTTTGAGGAGAGTTAACATTGATCACTTTCCAACTGAAATGAGGACTAATTCATTTTCAAATGAGCACTGTTTGGGTTAGAAAGGGTGCTTCTTTGATAGACGAGTTTATTTTGAAAGTATAAAGATTACCTGAACTTTCAAAGAAAACATTATGGTAGGAAGACAGCAAGCCACGCTCCCAAAAAATCATGGTGAATATGGCTTTGCTCTGTAATTATCATCGGTGAGTTGAGTCTATACTTCTACTAGCCCATGAACTTATGAAATCCAGTTCTAATATCAGAATAATTTAAAAGGAAGAGATCTTTATACAAGATAATTTTCAAAACACTAATTCTATAAATTCCTGAAGATCATGCACTACAGCTTTGTTCATGGATGCTGCCTATGTTTGTTCTAGTCAGCTCATGGGCTAACCTCTCATCTTCACATTCTATCAAGAAAGTCCATTAAAATATTTATATATATAGATATATATATTAGAGCAAAAGAATTAAGAAATGTTACTGTATGACTTCTTAGTACAGGAACAATAGAACCGTTATTTCCTATAGTCATGAGCAAATTTTATTTATATCAGTTTTGTTTGTCAATATATGAAATACTAACTGAATACTTTTAGCTCAGAATTTCAACCAAATAGTCCTGCAGGCATGAAGGGGAAGGAGTTCTTAAATAGATGGTGAGTGCAAGATCAGGCCTGAATCGGGTCTGCTATATTACCTGATTAATTTTAGCCTATTATTGTGTATAATCAAAAAGGAACTGTATCTACTAACACATCAAAAGCTCCAAACTCTATTAAATAACTAGAGTTGTGAAAAATGTTTGAAATTATCGCAAAAACAAGAGAAAGTTTGAGAAAGAATCCTTATTTTTTGAAGCTGTTCAGTTTTATTGGTCAGGTAAGAGAACAAACAGTGCTTGTTGACTCTGTCATTACCTGAGAAATCACACTTCAGAGGCAATCCAGGTTGTATGCAATATAGAGAAGGGAATGTAAGTATCTTGGTAGTAAAGGAAGTGAAGGGAGATAATTTGTGCAGTTGACGAATGTTTTAGACTAAGTAAGAGGAATTTTTTTTTTGGTCAAATATTAGAGTTACACAGGATATTTAGGATACAAAATTCTATTACCATACACTGTCCCAATGAAATCTGCAAGTGCATTAATTTTTTCTGAAACAAACCATTCCTCATAATTTCTAGCTGTTGTAACTGTGCTTTCTCTGAAATTATTTTAATTTCAGGTTCACAAAATTTCTCCCACTTCAACTAGTGTAAGCACAACCATTTCAATCCACTTGAAAACTCAGTGCAGGAATCTTGAAGGCCCAAGAGAAAGAATTTTACATCACTCTCTTATTTTCTTTCTTTCTATCTATCTTTTTTCTACTTGTGAGCACAAAACCTTTAAAATGTGTAAATAAAGCACTAATTAGGTTTACCATTTTAGAGGATAATGAGAAGTGCCTGTCAAATATGCTACATTCTTAAAATGTTTTGATTTAGTGGGCTACATTCAAAGCACCACAGTAGCGTTCAGAGTATAAACTGATTGCAGTTACACGTCACATTCATTAAAATAAATAAATAAATAAATATAAAATAAATAACAAGGTAGGAACCCCACCACCAC
>VXAB01000651.1:3185-28273 GCA_013399175.1 Odontophorus gujanensis | reverse complement strand
CACCTACCAATAGACACACACCTAGACCATAAAACCATAAAGCTCTAATTGGAAAGCTTCCATCATCTGAGTACTTGTTTCCTGGCATATATGCAATGATCAGTGGGGAAAGCAGGGTCAGTCGAGACAGACAGAGTGAATCTAAAAAAAATAAAATGTCTAAACATTTAACTGCAAATAGGAAATCTTTATACCCACCCTCACCCTATTCTGTAGCATAAAACTAAAGCAACAATTATTCATATACCTCCAAGTAATTTGCAGCCTCCATACAAAAATCTCATTTAAAATAAGAAATTGCTATTTCTGCACATTTATTCTCCCCAAATGCTGGCTAATTGCTGCAATGGCCATTATAAAGAATAATTTTCGCTTAGTGAAAAAAAAAAAAAAAAAAAAAAAAAGGAATGAAGAGAACATTTTCTGGTTTTGTTCCTCTGCGGAGGCTCTATTCAGCGAATCCTGAATGCACAGCGTTTCACTGCTACATTTATTATGCTGAGAGGTCAAGTATTACACAGCATCTTGTATTACGCTTTGCATGCTAAGTATTTCACTTCACAAATTGACCCTTCGGTGTACTTACTACATAATGCTCTAAAAACCCAGCTAAAACGCAGGACAATTAGCAATACTTTGGCTCCCGCTTAACAATGGGGACACCAATGTAGGTGATTGCATTTACAGTGTTGCTTTCTTCACAAAACATTTTTGACACATTAAAGGTACTTTGGAATTGTGCAGTACCAGTCGCCTCTCTCGTGAATGGCTTTTCCAGCATGTACCGGGAGAAACAGTTACTGTAGTTTAGGGCTTAATTGAAAAGAATTCAGGCACGGCCCTATGAAGCACCAATTAGAGGGATATTATATCATAAAAAGCTGTAATATCAATTTTCAAGCTTGTTCAGCAGCCAATACAAAGCAGGGCACGGCTTCAAAAGGGCTCCAGCGCGTAGCGGGATGCCGGGAAGCGGCGAGGCCGGGGCGCGGAGCAGGGCGGTGTTTCCGCGGCCTCGGGCTGCGGCACCGCAGCTCCGCGCTGGAGGTCGCGGCGAGCTTTTCGTCACAAACAGCCGTGGAGAGGGAAATGCCTCGAGGCCCCGGCAGCGCGCACGGAACCTGCGGGAGCGCTGCCGGCAACAGCACGCCGCCGGGACGCCCCCGGGAAGCGGACAATGAAACCACCCGAAGTTGTGGGGATTTTTTTTTTTTAACTATTATTATTTATAGCTGTAATCATGGAAACAAATAGAACCCTTCATTAAAGCTCCCGGCTCAGCGCGCGTCCCCGTGCTCTCAGCTCCCACCCCCCTCCTTGGCAATCCAGAGAGCGGCAATTGCCTACGGCTCATTGTGAGGGGAAAACAAACAAACATAAACTTATCGCCCCGAAAATTTTGGATTTCTCGCGTCAAGCTGCTAATAAAACGACATTAATGGATCAGCCCCGCGAAGTGTCTCTTCAGTGGCTTTAAAGTATCTTTCGAGTGCCGCGGGAAAGCTGAGGCGCGCTCGCTCCCGACAGCTGCCGCTGCCTGCCCAGGCATCTCCGGGCAGGGGGCATCCCACCTCCCAGCAACGCCCATCTGATGCGATAACACCATTTATTATTATTAATTTTATATATATATATATACACATTTACAGGGAGAAAACCCCAGGGGCTCCAGAACCACGAAGTACACATGTAGGGATGGCAGCTGGGAGCTGATGAAGCAAAACGAGCCCAAACATCCCATGGCCTGCCCAGGGCAGGGACTCCACCTGCCTTTCCTCACCATGTGTCTGACAGAGAAGCTCTCTGCAGCCAGAGCAGGCCCTTCTTGGGGTTTTGTGATGCAGTGCAGCGCCAGGACAGATGCTGGAGGGGATGAAGAGCAGACTGGGGCAAGCTCCCCAGATACATTTGTCTGTCACCCAGGACGATGTGGATGTCACTTGAATGCATATTCGTCATGCCCCCTAATACCTCACCACCAATGGAGGTGCTGGGATCATCTGCAAGACAGAGTCCTGAAGGCATGCTATTACTCTAGCTGCAGGATTTCTAAGGTTTATCGTACTATTACTGACGTGTATATCTCTTCGTGTTCAATAAACCTTACAAATTTTGTAGAAAGAAAACTTGAGTGGAACATGGTTAACTCCTGTTCTGCACTGGTGAGCATTCACTGTGTGTGAAGTATGCCTCCTGCCTGCCCTTCAGACTCTGCTAGCAATGGCCTGTTTCTGATCTTCTGTCATGGCCAGTGCTGAAAGAGTCAAGTCCAATGTCAACACAACTGCAGAAGATAGAATCCTTCTACAGCTTCTTAAGATGAAGACTGCAACCAGGCTGGATGGGGACCTCAGGCTGTGAAAATATACCCCCTCCAAAAGAATCAAAGGTCTTTATATAAAGAACAGTGTGGTGACAACGCGTCTGATGACTCTTCAGTCTGCTTTTCTCAATCCACATATCTATTTCATTCTTTTTTTCCCTGTGGTGCTGGCACACCTTTAGTGCTGTCCTGGAAACACAAGTGGTGCTAGGATCATGGTAAGAGGAAGAAAGGTAAGTAACATCAGGAAACTAAAACGAAATGATGCAGGAGGGGACAGTGGGGGCAGGGAGCTTTTTGGCGAGCATTCAGGCCATGTGCTATCCCCATGCAATACCAGCTCTAGTTACATGTGCCTCATGTGCTTGACAGGAGTCTTGTAAATTATAAAGCAGAATTCTTCTTCTGAAGTGAACTGATAAAATCACACATTTCAATGGAATATGGTTCCATCAGGGCTCCTCTGTCTTGCTCTTGAGACAGTCTTCATGAATAAAGCACTGTTGTTTGTGAAGAGGAAGAGCTTTGAGGGCTGACAGCAGCTGTAAACCCTAGAGTGGCCCTGCTTTAGCAAGTGCAAAGTCACATGTTTTCCTCCACTAAGGGCTTTTCGGAACTGCACGTAGCAGTGAGTCATGCTTTTTGCCATGCTTAAATTGGTGACAGCTCACTTCAGGTCAGGCAACTCGATACTTTCCCATGAGTTGTCCATGGTTCAGCTTTGGTAGGATGGGTGGTGTCTGATGGTAAGCTGTCTAGCACCTGGGCACAGCCTTGCCCACCTCAGCTGTCAGCTCAATCATCTGAACAGCTATAAATAAACGCAGGGAACCAAACATATGGGAGTGATAGGCTGGATGCCCTTTCTCTGGGCAAATGGTTTCAGGTGATGATGGCAGGAGGCAGTGTGTGATGACTGTTTTCATGCTCTGCTTAATTAGAAGTTAGTTAGAAATTAGGGGATATTCACCATGGTCACAGACAGCAGCTGCTTTAGTTTGTTCTTCTCAGTGTAGTGTTAGATTGCTGCAAATACTCAGTGGTGTATTTTAGCAGCCAAATGAGTAAAATCTCTCTCTCCTGCACAGGGAGAAGGAACTGAGCAAGCATGGTGTAAATTTAAGTTCAAGAGTTTTGTATATGCTACAAAATAGGTACTTCCAGACATCGGCAGCAAGGCTCTCATTTTCTTGATGGAAAATAAATATTTGACACTGCATCAGTATACATGTATCACCCTCGTAAAACATGTATCTCATTCCATCTTGTTTGAACATTTGGATCCCTTGCTGAATAGTGCCAGAGAATAATTATATATTGGTATAGTCTGATTAGGACCTTGACAAGCTAGCTACATCTATTAGCAGTAGCTGCAACATACTGCTGAATGGAAAGCACCTTAGCAACACTGTGACAGAGTTATGCATATACTGAAGAGTCCAGTGAAAATTGCAGGTGTTGCACAGCAGAGCTTGAAGAAAAATCACGAGGAAATATTTATGAGTGACTAATGTATGACTGCCTTATTAGAATCAAGTTTTAAAGGACATGTAAACTAAAGACATGCTGAGCACTATCGGGACTTATCTTCACTTCATGGTTATGTTAATCCACAGACAAACAAACTAAACACACAAAAAGGGGAGGACAAAAATATCCAAAAAAGAAGTTATGTGAAGAAACAAACTTGCAGCAATCAACTAAAGTGAAGGAAAAGACACTGAGAATTAAATGTAATTCTACTATCAAACTTCTATATTATGTCTTTATTTTTGGTTGGTAAGTTTGCGACATTTATTTGTAAAGTATTTCAACTACTTAAAAAGACTTTCACAGCTAATCAGTTACAACTGACATACATTTTGGCTAAATACCTATAATTACAGTTGTTTCATACCTGAGCCCCTGTTACTGATGTTGTGTAACAAGCAGTCCTGATTGCTGACATCAGCCCACTTAATGTTCCTGTATTTATATGATAATTAGATAAAATCAAATAAAGACTTTCTAGTAACTTCATAGAATACAGTAAATATATTTACTGAGATTGACATAGATCTAAAATATTATTTACAGTTTCATCTCTTTCTAACAGTAAAAAGGAGCATGAAAACATGGAGACATCTAGTAAAGATTACTTACTGTAAGGTATGTTTTCCACAGTGTATTGGTGTAAGGCTCTGTGATACATAAGGTGAGAGCTGAAGAAAGAGGTTTTATCTTTGATTAGAACCACTACTTAGAACTCAATTTAAGATGTTATGGTTAGGACATTTCTTCTTTTTCCATCTCTACCATCTCTCACACTCTTAGACTGCTACTATTACAACATTAACATTGCATGTTTGGGATGTCCTAGAATATAGAAATAACTAAACTAAGGAGTCAATGAACATAAGGAAATTATGTTCTGTGCAGAAATGGTGCCTCAAAGGTATTTTAGAATATCAGCTTCATAAGGAAGAATGAGCAAAGTGACAATAGCAGCAGCCTCCCGTCTGGGGTGGCCACCCAGGTCAGGAGCAGCCTGAAGGAAGCTAGCAGTTTTTCCTTGGTCTGTAGACCAGGGAGCTTTGCAGCCTGTCGCGCCGTATACATATAGGCAGATGAATTCCAGCCTTCAAAGCATTCTGCTCTCCCCTGTGCAAATCTTTATTTCACTGATTTGGTCACTCAGCTAATGCCTCTCCTGTGAGACACCCCGTGACAGGGCCCAGGCCTTTTGGATCAGTTTGCTCTTAAGCTTCTCTTAGTCTGAGTAAGCTGCAATGCTGCTTCTTTCCTTGACATCTCTGACATGTATCCTAGGCATCTGCTTTTGGTCTTTAATCCCTTTCAAAAATGGTTTTCTGCTGGCCAGCTGTCATAAGCCTGCAAGAGCAGCTCCAGCCTACCCAGCCACCCATCACAGCAAGCACCCTAACCTCCAGTTTCCAGGCTCCATTGTGTCACTTCTCAGGTATGTCTAGCAGTTAAATAAAACAGCAGAAAACTTGTGAAGATTTCATAATTAGTTACTACCTATGGCTAATGCAGCTGTTGACAGCATTAACAAACCTTACAGGTGTTTCTTCACCTCACTGATCTTCAAACTGTGTGTTTTAAAAGTTATACTTTTAAGCTACAAGTTATACTTTGAAAAGTTTTACTTTTAGCTCCTGTTCTCTCCCCAGATCTTTCAATAAGGTCGGGCATGAATGTTTTCATACAGGATAAGGACATTCCATTGCTTCAAAATTGCTTCTGATTGTTCCTCATCAGGTAGAGACTTGGTAGACCACAGCTGATTCTACAGCCTTTCAGATAAAGCAGTGACATAGTGGGTTAATAAAACCAATGAGAATGTACAACTCTTTTGTTTTTGTTTTTGTTGTTGTTTTTTCCAGAAAATTCTTTTCATATGAACATAACCAGAGAATGACTGTGTTGGATCATACAGGAATTTAGCTTATCCAGGATGCAGGACCTGGTTAATAAGAAACTATCAAGGAAAGGATCTAACAACTAGGGAAATTACAGTACGGTCTTAGTGTGGTCTCACTTTTGCATCTAAGCAATCAGTTGCTTAATGGCTTCCTGAACAGAGCTGTGCTGGAGTCTTGTTCTGGTTGGCAGACACATATAAATTGTTTTTTCTCATGAATTTGTGCTGCTGGCCACACAAAATCCTGCAGCAGTAAGACTTTGCAATGTTTCTGCTTGTTGCTTTTAAACTTCCTACTTCATCATTTTACTGGATGCCTAATACTTCTTTCTTATTTACCTCTTCCATGTAATTATTTGGTTTTTAAGCTGAAGAGTCTTAATATGTTAAACTAAGTCTTGGTAAGAATCTATGTTATTCTTCTGATGGTTCTTACTTCCCTCTTCTGAATCTATTGTAGTTCTTCTATAGCTTTATGTTTGTTTGTTTGTTTGTTTGTGGTAGGTTCACTATAATGATATTATTTAATATGTGTCTGCACTGTAGATGAATTCATTGACATGAAGATGCTTCATGTTTTCTTCTCTATTTCCTGCAATAATTTCTAACATACCATGTCCTACATTGATCTAATATAAATAAATATGTGATTTTGGTGGTGACTAACTAAATTTCTTGAGATATTGCTACAACTCACCATAATCAGCTTGAGTATTTTTATATCAACAGCAGTCTTTCTTCTCTCACAGCACTCACACACATACTCTCACCACCCTTTTCTCATAATTTGTGAGTATTCTGGACAGATTAAAAGGGTTCACTGGTGACTTCCATATTTCATCAATGTATTATAATTTAGTCATACGTTCCTTCTTATGCTTGAAGTCAAGAAACTCTCTCTTATGCCAAGATGACTTCATCTGGGACACTTTGGTGAAGAATATTGTCAAAAACTTCTTGGAAATCTTCCATATACAATATAGCCAATGTATAAGCACAGAATTTAGTCAGTCAGTCAGTTAGTTAGTTAGTTAGTTTTATACTGGAGTTCCTAACTGCAGCTTGTGTAGAAAAACGAAGAAAGAAAACCATTCAAATTTAGCAAATGAATAAACAGGATCCTACACATACATTATAAATTGTTGTTTTAAAACCTGTTTTGTAACTTTACCGAGCTTGGTGTTGGCAGTGCAACTAATTGCATGTAATTGGTAGTACTTTCATATTTATTTCCCTTCCTATTCTGTACAGCTTTTATTATGAGTGGCTACTTGTAGTTAAAGAGAAGATGCCTCACTGAAAACCTATCTCACTGAAACAAGCCCTAAGATTTACTGAATTGGAAGGGGATTTCTGAAGTTCCTGGACTTAGAATTCGTCCTGTGCAGAAGGCAGAGCATCAAACACTGTAAGCCAGAATGATTTCTACTATGCAAATAGATGAACAGTGTCATTAATAAACATTCATCATACTGAAGATAAATGCTGAGAGAGAAATTGTAAGAATATTTGTAAACATAGAAGGCTTAACAATACCACTAATCCACAGTCACTGAAAAAAAGAACTACATGGAGTCAGAGGATGTGGGGATACTGTGCTTCCAAAAGTCCCAGGCAGCACAGCTGTTAACCACATGAAAACTTGGTCCTTCCAGCAAGAGATCCTCACAGTGTCCACATCCTGCTCTAAGTTTTCCTTGCTCTGTTTCATATTTAATACCCGTGAACAGAATACCAGGAAAATGCACGGAATGAGATGGTCTTAGTTACCAATATTGAGTTACCAACAGGAGTAATGTGTGTCCCTTGGCCTTCCTTAGTTCTAACTATGAAAGTACTGATCCTGACATTATTTTACTAAGTGGAAGTGCAGAAATATCATGTGAAATATTATTTATATATTTTAGAAACAGTTCTGAAATTTGGGATATAGAGAATGCATTTTTTCATTCTTAATTCTTATTCCTTCTCAGTTATTGCTTTTATATCTCAATTTAAAATACCAATATCTATACTTCACTGCAGCTTACTGCTTTGATAGAGAAATGTACTTGACTCCCTGCAGTTATTGCAATTGGAGGGGGATCTGATTAGGATGCTTTTCCTAATTAAGTGATATCACCTTAAGTGAGTTGCCCTACCATTGTCTCATTGCAGTGTAAAAATAACAACAGAGGAGAATCATTTGGTTATTTTATTTTCCTGATTAAAATGTCTTTTCTCATTCTTATTTTACAGGGTTAAATTCCACCTTAATGAAAGAATGAGGGTCAGTTTTCTAACACAGTTAATTATGTGTCCTCATATCCCAATCATAGTTAGGGCTCAATTTCGCTGAATACAGCAGCAGCGCATCTCAGTAGATCCACATGTAAGGAGAAAGCCCAAGGTGGATACACAGCCACCAGAGATCATAGAACAGGTCCTTCACAGGGTTTTCATTCACAGTCATCTCTGTGAGAAAAAGATTCACATAATCTCCTCCCCAACAGGCTGCTACATATATGCAGGTCTGTGGTGTGAAGGAAATTATTTGACTTTGTCTGAATCCATAAGATCAGGGTATTCCAGATTAACTTTTTACAGTTTTGCTTTGGAAAAAAAAAAAAAAATGCTATCTCCCCGTGGGAAACTCTGAAATTCTCCCCTTCTGTGTCCTTTTTAAAGGTACTAGCTGAGCCTATATTTGATCAAAATTCTGCTCTCCTAGTAAGTGCGGGTACTGTCAGAGAACAATATATATAAAGGGGATTTGAAGCATTTTGCCATTTGTTAGTAATACAAGAAAGACAAATGAGATTTGATCTGATCAGCACTCTGTCCTTGTTTCCCTATGTTTTTAGCCATCTCTTTATAAAGTTCAATATGAAATCTTTTTAATGCCTTAAGAGTTAAAAATATGATACAAAAAGAAATCTTTCTCTGAGAAAGAGAAATAGCTTATCTTGGTAAAAGAGATTTTGTACTTAGGTAGATAATAAAAATGAAACACATACATGTATCTTTTTAATTAGGAATTGTAAGCACAGCTGTTCGATGCAAATCCTGTAGATCTTACAGCTCAGTACAATTTTTAAGGGAATCTTGCCCAAAATAGACTTCAGGATCAGGCCTAGTAAGATGGATTTTTTTAAGTAGAATATTATGTACCATTTAACTCACATATAACTCATTTATCATTTGTTTCCTTGTAACACTAAAATTAATGTTGTTTTTTTTTTTTTTTCACATTTCTTCTGTTTGCAGCACAGTTAAAAAAAAGTTTTGTCTCTGCTATTATGAAACTTGAAGTAGTATTCTCCATCTTATTCTTTTCATTCTGACTAGTGGTGTTCCATGTGGCATATTTCGTTGCTATTCTGCTGACTTCTGTGCCTTTGTGCCTGCATGCATAGTCCTTAGTAGAAAAATTGACTTTCCTACAGTTCTATGTTTTCTTTCTTCTACTTCCTTTCCCACTTTTGTTGTTTTTATCGTTTCCATCACAATAAGTAGCAGACCATAAAGAAATTAGGGCAGAAATATTTCTCCAGCCCATCAATAAATTTCCTATGCCTCAGTAGCTGTAGTTTTTCAAAAAGACTTAGAGTTACATTTACATGAAGAAAATAAAATGTGTAATCCAAGGGATCAGCTCTTTTACATTCAATAATGTGTACCAAAAATAATTCAGCTGAAGCCAGTGGCTTAAAATTTGTACGAGAGAGCAGAAAACTAGACTGGTGTACAAAATGGTAAACTCTTGTCACTTCTGCTAGGCAAAAATCTAGAGAACGACAGCTGCGAGAGTTTTGTCCAAATAAGAATCTTGATACTCAGCCAAGGAGCATGAAGAAGACCAGAATTAAGTCCCAGTATTTTCTAGATGGAAGCATTTGATCAACTGCTCTGTGCTTGTAATTTTTTCCTTCAAATGTTTTTATTTCAGTTGTACGCATTGTACCAAATTATCTCTTCATTAGCAGAAGAAAATTTCGCTTGTTGAAAATGATAACAAATGATGTGATTGAAGCTTCTGTGTAACAAATTTGCTCTTATGGTATATCCTCTTGAACTAAAGTCTAATCTGAGCTTTCCAAAACTCATATTAGTCTCTTTACAACTTTGTCTCTCCAAAGTACGAAAAGATTTTACCTGAACAGTTAGGCCTTTCACTGAGGTTTGTTTGCTATAAGAAATAACCAGACACAATCCTGTGACTACTTTAATATTCAAAGTTGGCATTGTAGGAGTGACATTTTATTAACTAAAATCAATAAAAATGCCAACAATAAAAATATTCATTATTATCCACTGTTGATAGAATTACCCTCAGCATTAAGAGCATTGGCAACTTCACAAGTGAGCAGTGTAATATTCACAAATGTTTGATTGCAATATGAAGCAGAATGCCACAATTGTGCTGTTCAGTTTTGAATATCTCCTGTAAAAGGAGCATTAAATAATTTTAAGACATATGCTCTATTCTAGTTGTACATTACTGCATAAAAATGAAGCTTCAGTGAAGCTAAATTGTGATATTTAAAATGCATTTGATTCTGCATTCATTTTTTTGTTGTAAGTTTGGGTGGGTTTTATTTTTCCCAAAAGCAAGCAAACTAATGGTATAAGGTACTTGCCTCTTAAAGCGGGAGCCCTTACATTCCTGCCTCCTAATTAATCCCATCCGCAAACCCCTTTTACTTCTGCAATAAAGGTTGCCCCTCTTCAGTTGGGTCTGGTACATTTATAACTGAAGGGCAGAAAATGTCTTAGTACTACTTATTTATTGTTAGAATTTGAAGAGAGAGACAGAGCAATAATAATAATAATAAAAAATGTTTGAGGAAAACTTGCTGTCAAGATTCCGAAAGTTCTCAAGAAAGCTGATCTACACAGTGTGACATTTTAGACAAAAGAATTTTTTCTTTTCAGCATTCTCTGGTAAACATCCTAGTTTAAAGACAATCATCCAAGCCTGGAAGTTCATCAGCCTCTGACCTCAAAAATACTACACACTTAGAAATACGTATACAGGGACTGGTAAATCCCAAAATTCTAAAGTGGTGCATTTTAAAGCAAATGCTATATTCAGATGTAGTGACTAATAATAATAATCCATGATCAAGCTGTTGTGTTTTCCACAGAAGTGTAATTACAGTCACTCCTTTGGGAAAGAAGTAGTTCATGCACTTAGCTGTTAGGTAAAATGGAAGCTAGTCAGAGCATTTCTTACACTGTACTAAAATAATAAATGTTACATGCCTAGATGAACTGCAAGAAGTTCAGAGTCTGAACCCTTTATTTACATGACTTGTGCAATCAAACATAAATGGAATAAAAAAAATTAATTAAGTACAGCTCTTTTCCTGGGGAAGCCACTGACCTTACACAGATCTCTAAGAAGTAAACTCTCAGCCTCCTCTGGGCCAGAACATCATTTGAATACTTGCAATAGGAAGAGAGAATCATATGCTATTTAGAGGCATTAAGCGAAGTGTAGATGTTTAATGCAGGTAACTTATCTGTGCATTTAGTTAATATGGAAATAATTGTTATAGTGTAGCACTTAATTATTTATAATACATTAAATGGAGATTTTTATATGATGCCTTTACAGGGTAGACAGCTCTTTTGTGTAACAGATAACCAAAGTACACAAAAATTACAAAACAGAAACAAAAACAAACAAACAAACAAAAAAAAAAACAGAAAGAGTGAAAAATCTTGTAAAAAGCAATATGTAAGATCTGTTCATTAAGAATAGATATTAACCCCCCAAATGCTAAGCAAAGAGGATTACAAACCTCTCTGTTCAGTGGTTTTATTCTCTCTTTTTACAGAAAGTATTGTAAATCTCTGGTGCAGGAAAGATTGTCTGAAATACCTCCATATTTTGAATGGCTAAGATATTTATTTTCTGGTTATTTTCTTCATGCAGGGTGTGGGAAGTATTTATTCCAAAGCCCAAATGAAGCAGCAATGTGGGAAATGTTGTAAAGCATCTCATGTTGACTGGAGCTAATTAACTGCCATGCCCCACTGTTGTTCCCAGGTTTAAGCAGAGGCACAGAGCACAATGCCTTTTATTTTGTTGTTTTATAGATTTTTGCTTAAAAACAGATGAATTCAATATCTGTACAATTTCCGCACTTTTTGCCTTAAAACGTTTTTTGTAGATACACCAGAAATATTTCCTATGCTGTACCTTTTTTTATGTTTAATAATAAAATATAATTTGATAAACTACTTGTACAATTCTGCCCTTCTACAAGTGCAGTGAACATGTGAAACATGCTACTTTGTGATTGCATGTTCAAATCGGCACTACATTTTTAGAGGTATATATACAAAGAAAACAGAGAGAATTATAGAAAATCCTGAAAGAAATCAGAAGTCATGACTGATTTCCCCTTCTCTTTTATATCAGCTAACACTGAATCAGAAATAAATGCTGTTATCCTGTACATCCTACATACACTGCGTATCTATAGAGATACATCTGGGTGTGAGAAGCTGGAATACTAAAACGCTGTCTCAGTGCTGTAGAAGCAGGAATGCTGCTGTTGTACAAATCAGATTGTTTTAATATTGATGATGTGTAAATACATCAGAATCCATGGTTTTCCTTTAGTTGTTGTCACTGGAATTTTAACATCTGGAGAAAGTTCAGTGCAGTGAATTTTAGTTAATACTGAAACAACACACAACTATTAAACTGTTCAGTTAAAAAACATCTTGTTCATTCCACTGTCTACACACACATACACACAAGAAATCACACACACTGTAATTTCTTGTCTAACTAAATGCACGTGTACCTATCACCTCTTCATGCCATTTCCCAATCCTTT
This sequence comes from Odontophorus gujanensis, assembly GCA_013399175.1. Classification (NCBI taxonomy): domain Eukaryota; kingdom Metazoa; phylum Chordata; class Aves; order Galliformes; family Odontophoridae; genus Odontophorus; species Odontophorus gujanensis. Next base: position 15,693 of record VXAB01000651.1, on the reverse strand, counting down.
CTCCCAGTTTCCAAAGTACCTTTATTTTTTATTTTTTATTTTATTTTTTTCACTCCTTCATTTCTAACTACACTGACTCTAGGAAGAGGAGTCAGATCAAGGCATCCATACAAAACCATAGGGTATAAAAACAAGGCATCTGAAGCTTTAGAATTCAAGACTGTTTCAGCTCTGCGTTGTATAGGAACATGTCACAGTCTGCAGTAGGAGCTACATCCCACTGTGCACCTGTTGAGGTCACATCTTGTCACGAGGTTGGGCTCACCTCTCACTGCACTCCAGGGCACTAGGTTCTCCTGGTGTCCAGCAGGGCTTTGGGGAAGGAAGGATGGGCAACGGAGGGATGAAGCACACAAAAGCTAACTTCTAGGTGTCCAGGCTGAAAAGTCTATAACCTATTGGACTGTGGAAGAAATCAACCACAGATGAAATACTACATACAATTTCATTAACAGCAGGTAGCACCTACCTACTTCCCCAGCTGTTCTCTCCACACTCTGTTAGGCCTGTCAGGGAACCATGACATATTCTTGGACCCCTATGAAATCACACTTCTATAAAGTGGAATTGGAGCTGAGAGGCCTCTTCAGGCTCAGGGTCAGTGAGAGCATACTACTTCTATTGTTTCTGTTGTGCTGCTCCTGCTGCTTCTGGGGATTTGAGTGCAGAGAGAAGAAGGAGAGACTTGTGATGGAGATGTTAGCTGCACAGATTGGCAGGCTGCTGCCCCACTGTGCCACAGACACCCAGAGGAGCCCTGAGCCTCCCATGGCGTTGCTTTCTAACTCCATCTTCTTGCTAGGTTAAAACTCTTTTTGTCCCCCATTTTCTCTGGTTGGGGCTAGGATTTAGGCACTGCTTAGAAACAGTTCTGCTCTGCTTCATGGCAACACAATTTTCACACAGAAAGCGGGAACATAGCAGGCTGTATGTGTGACAGTGGCCATCCACATGGAGAGGAAAGCAGAGGTCCATTCCAGTGATGAGCAAAGCTGGCTTTCAAAAGTGTGAAGAAACACTGAAACCCCATCTTGTGGGATTCTTCCAAAGGGATTAGGAGAATTTAGATTGCTTGTCATAAATAAATATCCGAACAACTATTTACATGAAATCTATTTGTATGGTGTTAAATAATTAGAAAGAAGAATCCTTCTTTTCAGGACTACAGTTATATTCTAGTTTTTCCATATTCTCTTGTCTCTTCTATGTTTTCCACCTTCCCCATTCTCTGAGCTGAGTTCCCTACTAATACCTGCATTCTTTTTTCGTCCTGTTTTCTTCCACTTACAATCTGCTAAGATTTTGACAACAACATAGCTAAAACTGAAATGATCTTAGCTATGACAAGAGTGTGTTCAGCTCTGTATTTTCTGAAAGTGTTGACTAGATCTTCATTAATATATTTGTTCTTGGTTGACTCTGAGGATTTGATGAATTTGAAAAATGTGTCCATGACTTCTGTACAATCTTAATATATCACCTAGGGAACTTAGGTAGATTCTGTATGTTACTCTAACTGACATCACTAATCTCCAAACTATGTATTTTATCTAACATGGTCAGGTAATGTTCTGCCTTGAGGGCAGGTCTTATCTTTTCTGTAAGTAGCATGTGGTTCTTCTCTAGAACTTTCCTTACTAAAAGTAGTTCTGTGGAATAAGAAGACACAAAATCAGCCTTCAAATCTTATTTCATTGATCTTGTCCTGGATGTGAAGCTGGAATCAAACAAATAAGAAGTTATAGCCTGATTCTGAGCTTAAAAGGTTGAAATAAAACTGTCTTCCAAGATCAACTGGGATTTCTCCTTTCCCTGTGTTGAGTTTGGAGAACCACTTCTATCATCATTGCTATGGGTTATTGCAGCAGCCTATCAAAGTAGATTTGTCATCCTCCATTAGTTGCTGGTACACTAGCATGAACTTCCAGGTTCTATGCCCTCTCTCTCCCCTTCATCTTGCAGTGCCTACTGAAAATGTTTGAAAACCATACAGAAGATACATAGGGAGAAGTAAGGGAGGGCAGCTACAGTGTTTAATGGGGACTTTTCATTGGTAAGGTTACTATATTTTCATGTGCCCTTGTAATGACAGGTTTGGATTGTTAGGCTTAGAGGTCCAGGTCTGGTTCCTGAAGTTAGAAAGACCACAATATTTCACATGCTGCAAAATAATAATGGTTAGTAATGATGCACTTGTTGGTAGAACACTCCCAGGTAAAAAAAATAATGCCTCTTGGTGAGAAGACAGGTGGCTGGGGAATTGATTTCCTGTCTATTTCTCCCTACACATGGGATGAAAGAGAGAATAAGTATAGAGAAACAGTGTTGATAAATACGTTGAACACTAACATAGAGATAGTAGTATTTTTCTTCAATTTAAACATTTGTTCCCATTCAGTACTTCAGAGTTTTCTGAGGGTAAATTCTTTACAGAGTTCAAGTTAGATATAGCATAAGTTCAGATCTCAGGTTATTGGTGCTAAGTTTGCAATGTTGTGGTCAATATTCTTGTTTTCCAATAATACCCTTTTTAAAAAATATTGCGTCCTTCATTCTTCAAAGCCACAGAAAATGAAATCGAAGAGGGCCATGATGTGCCTGTGCACCACAGCTATTTCTGCATCACACTTCAACTACAGAAGTTTTTAGTTAAAGTAGTGGAAATCCTATCATACCACCCATATGCATTCCCTGTTAAGGATTTGCACATTGTTTCAGCAGAGCTTTGCCTAGCCTAAGCTTTCAGCTGTAGAGTGTGATTATGCTTCCTTCTCCCTGAGAAATTAAAAAGACATTTAGTATAGGAAATCTTTCCTTAGTTATGCATAGACTGACTGTGTCATCTCAACCTCTTCGCTCCTGCCTTGGAAAAAAAGCACTTTACTGATTTTGTACACTGGAAAAGACTTTCATATTCCTTAAAGAAGTAAAACTTCAGTATCACTCCCATATCAGCATAGAAAAGGAGTGTGTAAAGGGAAGAGAATCGAGATATTGGTTGTATTTGCTGTGAACTGAAAAGAAAAAGAAAACACAATGCATTCCTAAGAGTATAATGAAGGGAGAGAAAAGAGTTTGGATTGTGGGACAGATTTTTGTTTCCAGTTGCTCTGTGAATTACAAAAGCTGCAATTGTTCTTCACATTGTGACAAGATTTCTTAACACTTGTAGTTCTTTTGCTTTAAGGTATGCGTTAAGTATTTATGATAATATTTTGTGCAGTTCTGGTCAAAATAGAGATATATAGCTTATGCTCTAAACTGTGATAATAACAGCAATGAAGACATTAGAAATAAAAGTGGATCTTCAGATCTTACAGCATTATTTACTGGGCACCTTGCAACAAGAAGAAGGGTAGCTTCTCCCAGTCCTGTTCTCCGCAGCTTCTACAGTAATACTGGATTAGAAACTACTTGGGAAGTATGTGGTAGGAATGGTTCCAGGATCCAAAGTCAAGGAGTGACAACTCTAAGTTTAATGAGCACCACAAAGAACATTGAACTACAGTCTGCCTGTGTAAGAGATTGGGAAAAGAGGGATCTTAAATCACTAAATGTGGATCATATCATATTTAATGGTGTTATTTATTGCAACAAGATGCCCCTGGATAAGTTCAAGAAATCATGAAGTTCATAAATCTGCCGGAAATTGCCCAGCTAACTATCTTTTGAGTCAATTAGTCCACACTTACCCACATGAGTACCTTGTTTTAAAAACTGTATTACTATCGCCAGAGGACAAGACACATAGTTATGCAAATTACTGGTCTGATTTGACCTTGTATTTTCTATAAAAATATTTCTCTAAGCATACCTATTGCTTTATGGATAATGTACAAATATGTGTGAATCTTTGAATGCTCACATTATACCCATTTCTTTCCCATGCTCTCAGTACTACCATCGTTTTTGCCCATGCTGTAATATTCAAATATATCCATTTGGGCCTTATCCCCTTAACTAGAGCCTGGTTTTTGTTGCTGCATTTTGCTGTTAGAAATAAGTGAATGAGTGTCAGAAGTCTTTCTCACTTTAGTCAATAAAATGAAAAAAGAAAAAAAGAAAAAAAAGAAAAGGATGTTCTCTATCTGGTTTCATTGAGGATTTCTGCATCAGCGAAATCTGTCCTCACTTGTGAACATCCCTAAAATACTCACTAGGAAAGCTAGAAAGTAACTCCAGCGTAAACAAGACAAGGGAATTTCTGGATGTTTTGAAGATAGTCATCCAACTTTTCCACAGACCTCCTTTTCATGACACTGCATCCATCCTGCATCTAACTGGAAAGACTCCTACCACCAAAACACTCCTGGCTGCAGGTTATATTTCAGTGCTTACATCAAGACAGCCTGTTGGTGTCCCTCAACATATTTCTGAGACTTATCACCCATGATCCCTTTGCTTCCCCCTCTATTTCATGACAGAACTTTTCTGCATTACTCTTTTGGAAAATCCACCCTTTCTCAGTAACAGTGGATTGCCAGAATAACCAAAACAGTCCGTGAGCTGAGCCCACCTGCCCGCAGTCTGATGAGCTGCCTCTTGTTTTCTAATGAGAACTGGATGAGGAGCCTTTGGAAAAAAGGATTATTGTTTCATCTCCCCACACTGGTTTTGCAAAGTCTTACATGTGTTAACATTGCTCTGTGCTCTTCATGTTTGTTCCCTATTCTTTGGTCAGCTCTTCTCATTACCTTAATCTTGCAGGAAATAATATTGGAAATAAAATGCTCATTTCTCACGTTTTGATTTTTGTTTTTGTTTTGTTTTAGGACATCTATACACATATTTTTTTCTTGCTCTTGAGCATGAACAGTATTGTAAACCTCAGTTTCTTTGGTCAACGTAGAACCCTTGCTGTGTTAAATTTGTTCTGCTGCTTCTGTCCTATTTTCTGTGAAAATCCAACACACATTCAACCACAAGCACTACAAGCAGGGAAAGAGGGGCAGCAGAAACACTGTGGTGCTCGAACTGATACCCCAGAAAGCTTGTCATTCCATCGCTCATCTACCCTGCTCAAGCCTGATTTAAAACAGATTAAGTTGGGGACTGAGATGCTTTCATCTGTAAAGCAGTCTTTTAAGGCAAGAGGAATTGCTCACTCTTTCAGCCTGTAGAAGACCATACTTGCCATCATGACACCGTTTTATTAAGAATAATGTTCTTGATGTTAAAATCAGTGCATCCTACATTCTGCAGAGAGAATCTTTGAGTTTTGCTGTTTCATTTCCTTTGGGCAATAATTATTTAGCAAATATATCTATCCAGTGTAACAGGAAAGGAATGAAGAGTACTATATTTTGTAGACATATCATAGTGAACCTCATGTTTGGCAAGGGAAAACTATGCCCGTGATTATGAACTGAAAGAAAAAGACAAACTGTAAATGAACTGTGGGTTCAAGGAAGGAAGGAATGTCTGAAGTTTAAAAGTAATCCAGCAAGACTGATTCAAAGATGTCATTACTGAAAAAAATGAAAAAATGAAAATAAGACTGGACAGTGTGCCTCCTATGGACCTGAAACAAAGTTTTTAAAGTGTTCGATTGGTCCAACACTCATCATAAAGAATCAAACAAAGCAGCCTGGAAGCTGGGTTTGGGGCAGGATACACAGAGGGGCTCTTGATGTTCCACTCCAGTGAGCAGTTCCGCACTCAGCAGCAGGACACAGACTGCTCAGAGCAACTGACTCACTTTCAGAAGTGTGACTTTTTGCTTCGGTGCTCGCAATCAGGATTAAGTGACCTGGGCAGAATAGGCTGACCGGTCTAGAAAATGCGCACAATATTAATATTATTTTGTTACTTACAGGAGTGGACTTCCGAGGGGAAAGAATTACAAAAGAGCAGTGTGTTATTGGTATCACTGCCTATGGGTTATTGTGGGAAGTGAGAGGTGATAAAGAGCTGTTCGCTGTCATCAAGGAAATCCAGGATTACTTTAGGAGGTGTAATATCTTTGCACCTGACCTGGTCAAGGTTATAAAGGTGGCTGCTGGGCATGTGTTGATGCTATTAAATGTCTACTAGCGTGGAAGGGCTCGATCCTATTCTGTTGGAAGCAGGAGGAGAGTTTGCATCTTAACTTCGGTGAGAACAGGATCGAGCCCAGACCACCTTAACATAGAGTATTGGTAACAAACGACTCACGCGGGAGGAAAAAAAAAAAATCAGCCTAAAATTTTAAACGGAATGACCCTCCATATTTGAGGAGTTTTTGGTAGGTTCGTGCTTGACTCACAGCGACTAAGTAAAGACTTTCTGAAATGTTTAGGGAAAGAAAGAAAAAAAAAAAAAAGATAAAAAGATAGAAAGATAGAAAGATAGAAAGATGAAAGAAAGAAAGAAAGAAAGAAAGAAAGAAAGAAAGAAAGAAAGAAAGAAAGAAAGAAAGAAAACGTTTCGGTTTAAATAAAATATTTCTCATGTGAAAACGTGGCACTTGAAAGCTGTAATTATGTGAATATCGGTAGTAAAAAGCATCCTCCTGGGGCTGGCCAGTTGAAACCTGAGCACAAAGAATAACTTGGCATCTGGTGGAGGAAAGAATCCTGAATACGGTGTTGTTGTTTTTTCCTCCTTTTCACCGTGTTTTATCCTGAATTTAACGTATAGGACCGCTGCAGGCAGGTGGCCTGGTTAGGGTTTGGGCTTTTTGTTTGTTTGCTTCTTGCCGGGAAGCCCGCTGGCAGCGCAGTGCTGCGGCGAGGGCGGCTCCTTCGGAACAAGCCCAGCAACCGTGACCTGCAAACACCGGTGGAGTCGTGGACAGGACGCCCACCCAATGGAGCCCGGCCCCGCTTCTCCCCGGTGCCCACTCCGGACCGGGCCCGGCGGCCGCGCGCGGAGCCGACGATGCCGCGGACATTTCCCCCACCCCGGGAAGGGCTGCGACTTGTTTTTTCTGTCCCGCTGTTTCCTCTTCAGTTCTACCCGTGGAATCCGAGGAGCACTTTGCTCTGCAGAAAGCCGAGTAATGGAGCGGTGAGGACAAAATTCAGGGCTTGAAAAATTCGCTCAATACCTCGAGAATATCGCTTCAAAACTGCTCCGAAATATTCCCCAGCTTTTTAACTGAAGTAAACAAAGTGCAACAAATCCTAACTCAAATATGATTGCATTGAGATTAGGCTCTAATTGCTTAGGGTTCAGGTGGATTCTGCAGCCTAAAGCCTAGAAGAACAATCTGAATTTCACAATCATTCTGTCAAAAGCAAAGAGATGAGAGCCCACACGCTTACTAACAAGTCATTTTTAACAGTTACAAGCTTCTTACAAAGACCACACAGGGAGCCTAAGAGATGCAAATCTAATCCCTGGTCATTCCGCGGGCCTGCAACAAAGATGTACTAAAGCCCTAATAGAAAAGAAATCAGTTCTCTGTCACCAGCTCCTGGTAAAATCTATTAGAGAAAGTACGGATCTGGCATTTACAGCGGTTCCTTTTAAAGGTTAAGGACAAGTACATATAAAAGGCGAATATATTTATTAGTATTATTATTATTTTGCATATGAAACATTAATAAAATCTTTTCGTATTGTTCCAAAAGATGCTTTAGTGTTTAGTTGGTATTCATTGAGCAAAAGAATTATCCATCCCTTTGTTCTTTAAAATGTTGACAACAGAAATATAAAGAAAAATATTTCGGCGGGTACTGTTACGTTTTTTTTTTTTGTTGTTGATGTTGGTTTGATTTTCTTTTCCTTTCTTATATTTTTCTTTTTCTTTTTTTTTCACTATTTCCATTTGCAAACGCACGTAGGGACCGCAGAACAACAGTCAATCTCCTGCCAAAAACTCCGTCCCATGCGGAGTTTGACCAAAAATGAATATTTAAGTGAAACGAATTCAGAAATAAAGCAAAATAAAACGCCCCGCAGCGTAGGGGCAAAGGACGCGTGGAAACAGGCAGACGTGTCGCGGGCACTACCTTCTCCTCGCCCCTCCTAAGTTTTATGTTGTAGTGAGATCATCTTTTTTCTCACTCTCCTTCGCTGTATAAGGAATTCGTTCTATCTCTCGGCAAATCTCACACTGATGTAGTGAGGGACTCTACTATACTTTTGAATCGTTCAATTTAACAAATACAAAAGTCATTACTTTTTAATACGGACGGACGCATCCGCAAATAAACATTTGTGCGCATTTCACTGCCTACGCATACATCACTTATGCAGATCGGCGTTGACACGGAGAAGCTTCACACTAGTTTTTATGTCACTGTGATTCGTGGAAGGCTCTCCCCCTCCATGCTCGGCCCCAGCCCCGCAGCCTGTGTCCCAGTAACGTGCGTCAGTGAAGGTGCAGCCCTCCAGCGTTCCACTCTCACCACACCATTGCGTTAAGTGGGAATGTGGATGCCTGGAGGCTGCTGGGTTGGAGTAGCCCTTCTGTTTTTCCCTTGAACGTCATTAGTAACGAAATAAATGATTCACTTTTTGACGGACTCCGATCTTTTCATCGTGGGAACCGGGGGGAGGGAGGTCTTAAATTATTATGGGAACCCGAGGTGACACTTCCTGAGGTGACATCGCTGTTCTAACCTGCGGCTGAGTTATCCATGTGCTACAGATCCGACTCCTTACAACGGTCGGGTGATGGATCTCTCACACCAAAAAAAAATGAATCACTCTTCAGTGGTTGTGTAAAATAAGAATCGGGTCGGAATTCGCCGGCAGTTCTGCTCGGATCTTGGGATGTTTTACTGGAGCGGGGAGAAACTCGGTTCATCCCACGGACCTGCCGAGGCTTTAAGAGAAAAATACATCGAGCCCAAACGGACCTATTTTGTCTGTACATCTCAATGGGGACAGCTTGTGTGGATAATGCCATCAGCGCCTGGGCTGGGGCAGAGCATTTCCTAAGAAGAGCGGTCCCTTTTTTCCTCTTTTACCACCCTCCAGGTGGGTGCCATGAGCGCCAGCGTTCACTTTCTGAAAGGACAGGACAGGAGATTGTAACTGTGGCATCTCGTGCAGAGGAGGAACGGCTCCCAAAGCCCCAAGCGCAGCCTTGAGGGCCTCCTGCATCACCTAGCCGAGCTCTAATTGGGGCGCAGAACTAATAAGCTTTTGTGGAGAGAGGAGCAGGGGCTGCGTACTTCCTGGGAGTAGCACGGTGGCAAACCCGACGGGGATGCGTTCCCCACTTCTTTCCTTTGCCAAGGAAGGGGCAGCTTTGCGGGATGGTAGAAGGGGTGCCGGGAGCCGAGCTGCAGTGGGGGGTAGGGAGTTGGGGAGCGCTCTACGAGTCCGGCCTCAGCGAGGAGCCTCGAGGCAGCGGCAGGAAGCTCCGCACAAACCCGCCCGTCGCCCTCCTCGGTGTATGCGTGCTCTGCAAGGCAGTAATAACAGCTTGTACCTCTCCGAGGGCAAATGTGTCTCTCTGCGACACTGATTTATTTATTCCAATATTTATTTATTTACCTTCTCCTCCCTTCCCAGGAGCTAATTTGGCCGTTTGAAGTGGAAGAGAATTGCAAACTGGGTGGGAGCGGGGAAAAGCAGTTCGCTGGGACGGGCCACGGCGTTCAGCCGCACGAAGCTGTGCCTGCTGCAAATCCCGAGCAGCAAACGGGGCGGGGGGCTGCGCCCGGGGCTGGGACGCTGCCTGCAGACCTAATGCGCTGTCTGCAGCGCACACAGCTACATCAACAAGTAAATGAGAGGAATCGGAAGTGACAATTAATGTGCGAGGCAAGGTGCTGGGAGATGCATCTTTTCACTATTGGTTCCCCTCAGGCGAACCTCAGCTTCCCTGCCCGCTCCTCTCCTGCAGGATGATTACGATGGCGGGCGCGTAGGCCTCCCGGCTTTCTCTGGGCTCCGGGAGGTTGAGGAGTAAGAAAAACGCTCCGAGCAAGCAGAAACGGGATGTGCGGTCCTGCTCTGAACAAGAACTACTGCGAGGGGCAAAGTGGCGGGGGCTCTGCTCTTCCGCGGCTCACCCACCCCCAACCTACTTGCACTTGTGCATCTTTTCTCTCCTCCGGCAGCGAGACGGGACCTACCGGGAACAGGGGAGGGGAGCCCCGAAAAGTGCTCCTCAGGATAGGGTTCCCCCGGGGAAGAGCTCCCCCGAGCAATGCTCCCTCCGATAGGGCTGCCCCGGGCAGTGCGCTCCGCACTGCGGATGCTGGCCCCGACCTGCTCTCCGTGCACGTGTCCCTCCTCCGGGCTTTAATTCAAAAGCAATTTACCGTTTTATACAAAAAAACTCCGCGTTCTTAATTAAATGACTGTTAACCCTAAGGCTCTGGTAGGACAGTCAACATGCTTTTCCAATCAATACTTTTTTTTTTTTTATTATTCCCTTCCCCACCCCCCCACCTCCACCCCCAACGGGTGTCTCACTGTAGGTCAAATCTTTGCTTTCTAAAGCAAAGAGGTAATATTTTAAAATAGAATATTATTTATATATATATATCTACCGTGTGACTAAAATGTCGTGGAAAAGCTTTGCAACGAGGAGAAAATATTTGGTGTTCGACTGCTGATTCTCTCACCTACCGCCTACTCTGAATGCGTCCTGTATCTTCCATCGTGTCCGGCCCTCATGATTGCAAATAGGGCTGTTTTCAAATGGAAATAGGACTTCCAAACTGATTATGTGTATTGAATCGGAATCACTCGCTAGATCCTCTTGTTTAAAATGTATTGAAAAAGAGCGGTGGTCGCCCAGCTCTGAAACTGTCTGCTTCTCATCTCGGGGACGTCGATCTATTTTGCAACTTTTTGCCATTTAATAATGTTTCCGCAAGATAATTACTCTGCCATTGTGGAAGGGCGATGCGGTGACACAAACACCCCCTCCTCTGGTACCCCTACAAGCACTCAATTCCCGGCGCACACCTTCAGCTTCCTGCGCGGAGCCTACTTTTGTGCCCTTCCCGCGGCCCGCGGCTGCCCGCAGCCCCCACGTCCGAGCTGCCCACGAGTGTCCCTGCACCTGACCGCCACGCTCGGCGTCTCCGGGAACCGAGCACAAAACGCGAGTAGCCAGTACCCTACGAGGAGGGAGATCCCGACGGCACGAAGCGACCCCGCCTGGCTCCCCCCGGGCTGCCTCACTCCCCTCGCCCTAACTTTCTCTTCCAGGAGCTACCCCCCGCTGACCAGGGCCAAGAAAACTAAAGTCGGGCTGCGGGCTGGGGGGACGCAGGGGCCCGAGTTTGAGGGAACTTTGTCGGGCGGGGGCTATGGGGTCATACCCACAGGGGACGGCGACAGACCGCACCAAGGTGCCAGCGCTGAGAGCTGTCGTCCCGCCCTCCCCCTACGCGCACGGTACCTTTGAGAAGCCACAAGTCCATGCTGCCGCATCTCGTCCTCGAGCTTTTTTGGGGGTTACTATGGCACTTCCCTGCCGTTACCCCTCTCGATGGGCTGTGTTGCACTTGTTCCCTTTCCCCTAGCCCCGAGCTCCCCGGGTCGGCACCAGGAGCAGCCCTGGGCCGGCCCTGAGCTCACAGCCCCTGGACGCAACTCTCCGTGTGCCAGAGGATAGGGCCGCTGAGAACGGCCGCGTCCCACGTCTAAAAATGTAAGAAGAGGACGGGCGCTGCCCACGAGTGGGGGCTTTGCTCTCCCTGGGCCGTGCAGCACCTGGAACTGCGGGAGTTTGTGCCTTGCCTGCAAGAAAGCTAGGGGCAAAAGACACCCGCCGGACACGGGAGGGAGCGATGAGACCTGTCACCATCCCTGGAGCACTGCGACAGAACGGAGGCGAAAAGTTGGGCCGCTTCGTGCTTCCCCAGTGGGACAGAGTCCCGCCGGGCACTTCGGATGGGCGAGCGCGGCACAGGTCGGCGGACAGCTCTCGCTCCAAAGCGATAGCTCTGTGCCTGCAGCTGGTCCTTGTACCCAACTCAGCAGTAGCCCTGTAGACACTCCTCGGTGTGCGCGCAGCCATAGGTAGCAGCAAGACGTGAGCGCTCACATCTCGCCTAACCGCCCCGCGCTGGTCACCCGCTGCTTCTGCTCTCAGCCATGAGCGAATGTGGAGATGAAGGGTACGGGGAGCTGAGTGCGCACCGTTCCGCAGAAGGAACAGTGTGGTGTGAGGCAGCGCGCAGGTTAAGAACAAATGCCCAGAATAAGGAGACGCGGGAGAGAAAGGTGGCATTTGTAAGAGCTTCTCCGAAAAACAGCGGCAGCGACAACAAAAAGTTTAAGGAACAAAAGCAACGAGTGAATCTGCAGACGGACCCTGTCCCAGAGTTACGTTATTAGGTCACTAACACGCTGGGATGAACTCAGCCACTTCAGCAACATCTCTACTACGACGCAAAAAGTCTGTCCCTGCGAGCCCCCAGGTGTGCACACGTCTGTCGCATGTCATTACACGCGTGAATTTACTCCATCGGGGAGAAGGTCTGCGGAGATATCCACCAAAACATGTGCAAGATCTCAACCCCGCATTGCAACTACCTTTCTTTTTCTTTTTCTTTATCGTTTTCTTTTCTTACTTATTTATTTAATCTTTCTCTTTCTTTCTTTCTTTCTT
>VXAB01000650.1:104675-115212 GCA_013399175.1 Odontophorus gujanensis | reverse complement strand
TGGATGCAGTACTCTAGGTAGGGCCTCACAAGAAATGAGTACAGTTCTTGTACTCAGGGACAAGAAACTACTAATTGTACAGGGACAATCACCTATTTTTCCCTGCTGGCCACTCCTTTTTTAATACAGCCCAGGATATAGTTGGCCTTCCAGGCTTCACACGCACACTGCTGACTCATGTCCAGCTTCTCACCCACTGGGATCCTCAAGTCCTTCTCTGCAGGGTTGCTTTCCAGTCTGTATAAATACCTGGGATTGCCCCAGCCATTGCACTTGGCTTTGCTGAACCTCATTATGTTCACATGGGCCCACTTCTCCAGCCTGTCCAGGTCTCTCTGGATGGCTTCCCTTCTCTCCATTGTATCAACTGCATCACTTAGCTTAGTGTCATGCCAAACTTGCTGAGAGTGCACTCGTTTCCATCAGCTATGCCACTGATAAAGATATTGAAGTGCACTGGTTCCAAGACAGATGCTTGGGGGACACCACTTGTGACCAGCCTCCATCCAGACACAGAACTGTCAATCACAACCCTTCAGCTGTGACCAACCAACCAGTTCTTAATCCATCAAAGAGTCCATCTTTCAAATCCATACCTCTCCAATTTAGAGAGAAGGATGTGGTGAAGGACCTTATCAAAGGCTTTGCAGAAGTCCAGGTAGGTGACATCCATCACCTTTCCTCTGTCCACCAATGCTGTCACCTCATCACAGAAGTCTACCAGATTGGTCAGGCAAGATCTGCCCTTGGTGAAGCCATGCTGGTTGTCTTGGATCACCTTTTTGTCTCATATGTGCCTTAACATGGTAACCAGGAAGATCTGCTCCGTGATCTTCCCAGGCACAGAGGTGAGGTTCACCAGCCTGTAGTTGCCCAGGTCACCCTTCCTCCTTTTCTTAAAAAATGGGAGTAATGTTTCCCTTTTTGCAATCACCAGGGATTTCAGCTGACAGCCATCATTTTCCAAATGTGATGGAGAGTGGCTTGGCAACCGCATCAGCCATGTCTCTCAGAACCCTGGGGGGCATATCACCCGACCCCCTGGACTTAGATACATTCAGTTTCATGAGGAGATCTCAGACTTGTTCCACTATTACAGTGAGATGGAATCCACTCCTCTCACCCACACCTACAGGATCAGGGTCCTGGCAGACATGGGCAGCCTGGTCACAAGTGAAGACTGAGGCAAAGCACTTACTGTGCACCTCATCTTTTCCCAGGTATGCGGAAGCCATTTCTTTGTCCTCATTTATCAGAGGGGGAACACTCTCCTTGGTCTGTCTCATCCTGTCTATGTAACTGTAGAACCCCTTCTTGCTATTTTTCACATTCCTTGCCAAGTTCAGCTCCACATGCTTCTTGGCTTTCCTGGTATCATCTCTAAACATGCGGACAACATCCCTGTATTCCTCCCAGGCTACACAACCCTGCTTCCACTTCCTCTACATTTCTCTCTTTTCCGTCAGTTTATGCTGCAGGTCCTTGCTCAGCCATGCTGGTCACCTGCCTCCTCTTCTGCTCAATTTTTTCTGCACATGGAGGAAGTGGAAGGAAGTGGAGCAAGAACACTATCAAGGCATTTCCAAGCTATATTAAATGCTAAAAAAACGAGAAGACAGTTCAAAAATTTCCATAGGAGAAGGCTACAATTCCTGAAGCATTCTGTTTTCTCCTTTGAAAACACAACACACATCAACGATGAAAATGCAAACCTATCTGAAAGGGTTTTCATTTGTTGCACAGTTCTTCTAGCTTTTAGGCATAAATCTTGAGCTCTGCACCTCCTAGGAACTATGTATACAGCCATAACAGCAACTCCCACCTACTGCAATCAGCTTAGTATATACAGACAATGAATACAGTCTAGCATACCTTTAATTTGCAGCAGCATTAACTTCTTGTATGGCACAGCACTGTTGTTAGAATTTTGCTCTGTTAGGTTAACACTCCGCAGACTAACATTGCTGAAGTTCTCCTTGCTTGCCAAACCAGCAAGTGCTACTTCTGAGAAATTTGAGTTTGTGGACACTTGCATGTTAAAAAACAAACAAAACAAATCAAAGTTGGATAAAAAGCACACAAAAAGAGGATAAATTATAATCAAATGGCTTCAGTTGTTACTGAATTACTCAATTTTCCACTTCTGAATAGGAACAGCAAAAACAGGTTGAACTTGGATTAACTGCTACCCTAAAATCTTTGTGAGTTTACTAGTACCTAAGTTTCTTCCCAGTTCCCTCCAGTCCCTTTAGAATATTGCTAGATTTGCTTTGCTTGATCTCCTGTCCTTACCTGCAAGTTCAATTGCTCTACCTCTGCACAAGGTGAGTGCTAAAAACAAATACATGCACACAGGTAGAGGCTGCATATAGCTTTCCCTGATGAAGTGAGCCATTTTTTCTAGGCCTCCTTGGCCAGTCTACACTCAGTCTTATACCTTTACCAATTTATGGCCTCTTGGAGAATATGTTATATTCCTTCAGTTGTGATTTTTGATTTTGTTTAGTTTTGTTTTTAATTAAATTAGCAAGACAGGAGCTTCTACAGACCACCTTGTTGGCTTACTTTTTTCTACTTTCATTCGCTTTGACTCCATGAAGGCAACGTTCAGTCTTTGTTCAGTGTACTCATGAAGAATATCATCTCTTGCTGCCAGCATTTTCAGGGGGTTTCTGGAGGACTGAACCCTGCGCACAGGCCTCACTGCACGTTTGTGCTCTGCTACGGAGGATATTAACCTTAAAAACAAGCAATGTTTAAAATTATCAGTTGATAATTGACGAGTCAGAAGAGTTTAATGACAAGAGTTTTGCTTGATTTGGGGTGTGACATCTGTGAGGAAATCAGAATTAGTTCACTGACCCCAGCAGAAGGCTAGATTTAGAAAAATGTAGAAGAAACGGACAAAACCAGTGTTACAATATCTACAGGATAACTTAAAGCCAAGCGTTTTGAGCTCCCCTCCTACATCTGCATTCAAAGCAGTGAAAAGAGTAATTCTTACTTTGGTGCATAAGGATCAAAGATGGCATCGAAGTCCTCATCAAGGTCCAAAGGCACTGAGGAGGAAGGGAAATCCACATGGCGGTAAAATTTGGAAAATGTTTCATCATCATCCAGCTTCATCACCTCTTTCACAGATTTTCCTGTAACTGTCAGCACTGTCTCTTGCATTCCAGCGACTGTAGGAGAAGAAACAAAACAAAACAAAAAAACAACCCACCCAATAAATAATCACACTAGATTCTTACCTCTGTAAGAGGTAAATATGGCTTGCTGTGGTTTTGGTTTGGTTTTCATTGACTGATGGAATTTGAAGGAAACACAGTAGAAGAGTCTCTTGGAAAATAAATGATAAAAAAGGGGCATAGCTGCTACTCAATAATCCTTGTTAAAAACTGGTTGAGAGATATGGCCAAATACAAAATTAGGCACTATTAAAAATGAGGTATTTTGGTAGGATGATACATGCATTTTATGGTTTTGTATTTTCTGTCTTGCATACAACCAAATAACTCCTTCCCTTCCAAAGATCTACCAGAGCCACAAGTACAAAATCACTTCTTGAGATTACAGAGTATGAAGCAGTCATAACACCGTGCTAGTGCCTCTGCTGGTGAAATGCGAATACATTTATTTTCAGTATTTGAAACTCTACCATTCGCAAAAGAATTTTTGTCTTTACAACACTGAAAACTGACATATGAGATGGAAACAGCCAGAGAACTCCAGATAGCTTCCTGTATAGCCAACAACTTGTACAGGATAGTTGTATGAGCTGCTACAGAAAGTTTGTTTTCAAAAAGGTAGAAAAGTGAATGAATTCTGATTGAGAACAGCTCAAATAAGCTTAGTAAGTTCAAGAGACATCTAGTTCTAAGAGACATCTAGAGCTGTCTCATTGCATATGTTCAGTATGGTCCGGAGTGACTCAAGCGCATGGACTTAAGGAATTTTGCTCCCAAGAAGAATATGTACATGTGCTTTATGCATGTGTGAATAAATAATAAAGGTTTGTTTTTGTTTTGCAGTAGTGATTTATTTTGTCATATATATGTAATGCAACAGTATAAGGTTTGTTTGTTTGTTTTTTGTTAAAATTTAGCGAAGACTGAATTGGGAAAAAGTAACTGTTAAATCAGTAAGCACAGTCTGAACAAAGAAATATTGAGTTTCTTTTAACAGATATTTTAACTAGAAGTAGTTTAAGTGATTATTAGTAAAGTCAGAATAAACACATTCCTTGGTAACTACTGACCTTTGTTATTCAGCCTCCCCAAGAATGACTCCAGCTTGTCAAGTTTCATATCTGATTCCAACTGCATATCAGGCCTGGCTTCAATTTCTATGTAAAACAGAAAGCAAAACTTGTTGGATGACAGGAAGTTAGAAACAAACACCCTGGACTTTTTTCAGCCACGTTTATTCCTTACCTTCCAAGGGCTTTGTAACCGGAGTGGTAGACTTCTGCCTGTTACTGTAAGGGGATGCTACTGGCGTTAGTGCGCTTGGAGAAGCTAGGCCTGCATAAGAACAAAAAACATCAAAACCCCTGTCTCATGTCAGCCCACATCTCCAACAGTGATGATGGGGAGCTATTTAGGGAAAGCAGATGAGCCTCGCCATTTCCTATGGTCTTTCATCCTACTGCAGCCTCTGCAACTGCTGTATCAGGGATGTTGGAGTGCACTCCTTTGAAGGGTCACTTGGTTTACAATTTAGACACAAGTTCTACTCCAGGCTACATGTTAGAAACACACAACTGCTTTTGTTCAAAAGATATGGAAATAGCAGTGAAACTTTCCAGATGTTGGTATGGCGTCTCCTATCCCCTTTTTAATTAAAACCAACTCTCAATAGATCTAGTAGGATGTATCTGATTTGTGAATACAGTTTGTGGATTAAGTAGTATTTTTTTGTGCATGGATGTTTTTTCTTTTTTGTGTGTGTGTGTATGTGCAATTGAGGGTTTTTTGTTTGTTTCTTTGTTTTTGTTTTAAAAACACATAGAAGTAGAGGTGGAAATAGAAGTCCTCACCATGTCAAGCAAGCTGCCCACTGAACTCATACTCTCCTCCCTCCTTTTCAATAATTATCATGAAGCAGTTTATTTTGAGCTCAGTGGATAAAAATCAGATTGTTTGTTCTTTTGAAATGAATCCACTGACCCAGTAAAAGAAATGGCACACTATCCATTTAGTGTTTTCAATTAGGTGGAAAAGCATACTGTATCAAATAATTCTATTAACCACTGCTGCCTAGATTTTCAGTGATGGGAGAAAATGATACTTCAGCCTTCCTCTAATGCCTGTTCTTCACCTAGCCATAGCTTACTAATTACAGAGTCACATAAATTTAAGTCCTTAGGTGTTCTGATCAGATAAACTAGCACTGTGGTGAGAGAATACACACTAATCATGTTTCCACTGCCTTTAAATGCAAGTCCTAACAAATCATAACTGCTAAACACCAAGATAGATTTATTACACAATCCACTAGTTTTTCCACAAACACTGCTTTTCCCTTCCATCTTCTTGGGGATTCAATTTTTCAGCAAGTTTTAAATCGATTTGTAATGCCTTCAGCAAGACATATTTGAGAGGACAGAGTTTTTAAGCAGTTCTCCCAGGACTTAATCCACAAGACCACAAGATATACTTCACATGTTAGTCAAGAATCACCTTCCAATTACAGAATTAAAAATTTTAAGCTGTAAGAATCAATTAAAATACAGCATCTGTGCACATGTATAGGATCTAATTTTGCAGTGCTTTCTCATCATCCCTTAAACTAAACACCCATCATGGTAATTTCTTCTTCTAGGCAACAAAAATAACACACATCTGCATAAAATCTCACTTGGGCTACTTTTATTGATGTCACTGACACAGGAATATCTTTCTTCTCCACAAAACAGATCACAGCACCTAAAGAGATCCTTTCAGGGCATTTTTCATTTCCCATGAAGAGCGAACATTATCACCCTCTCTTCCTTTCCAAAGACCTATATATAAATACATATATATATAATTTCTAATAAAATAAAATCTCAGCCAGCAGTCTGTGGGCAACTGACCCTTCTACTTGGTGACCCTCCAAATAAGTCAGTCTCTAAACACAGACCACTGGCAATTATCAAAGCAAAACAATATAAGCAGCAGCTAAAATACTCTGCTAATAAGTGCAGGCCCTAATACAATCTGTTTGCCTGCCAACAGAATATAGACTGGATTGGAAAGGGAGTTATTCCCTCTTGCAATACTGCCTCCACCATGATTTTTGCCAGCTTCTGGTCACAGAACAAATTTGAGTATTCTCTGACTACAAGAGATCAATTCAGGCACCTTCTTACAAAACTATCACCTTCCCAGGCCCACTGTGTAAACAGCTGTGTTTCTACCATGGACAACCCTCACATATTTCTTTCCACTTCTGGAGAATGACTGCATCTGGAAACAGTGTCTGGCTGAATTCAAGAGATCCCAAAAATGTCAGCATTGCTCCCATGTCAGTTCTGCTCCCAGATTCTATGCAAAAATATGTTCAGTGATTTCTTCAGCCAAACACAACACTTAAGTTGTCGTCCAGAAAAGCAACCATAAAAATAACATGTGTTTCCTACGTATTCCCAGGGACCCTCGGAGTGGGGAAAGTGCCAGCAACACCAAGATTACACAACTTTTCTATAGAAACTGCACCTGGGCTTTCAAACAAGAAATAAATAAGAAAGGATAATCCAACTGTGCCCTCTGGATTACATCAGACAGAAAGATGAAGCAAATGAACATTGAAGTGATTGATGATCAGCAGTCAGGCAGATCCCTGTGATAACTGGACGGTAGTGCAGAACAAAATGGATCAGTACTGAGAGCCACAAGAAGCTCGAGAGAACAGTCTTATGACATGGTGCTCAGTTGAATATAACAGTTCTCCTCTTGCTAAACATGGATAGTGTTCCTGCTTAGCTTTAGCCTGACTTTATTTTGACTAGACAAACAAGCAGTGGCTTGTTTATATTGGGATCATTTCATCACTGACCTTTTTTTACCATTCGACCAGCTACAGTGAACTGCGTGGAGTCATTTGCTGCGCCTTTACCCCTGGACTTCCAAGCTTCTTCTCGAGCTGTGATCAGATGTTTTCTTTCTTCTATAGTCATTTGGCTCTCCTGATTATCTGCTATCCTCTGCTTTTTCAGAGGGTAGAGAGAAAGAAAAGTTTAAAAATAAGTAAATGGATCAGGATATAGCAAAGGACCCCCAGAGACAGGAGACAAGCTACCGAAGGAAAGTTACAGATTGAGCTTAGTGACCCTGGCATTGCCAAGCCTCACTGTTTTGCTGCTTCATTACACTGAGAAGATAAGGTTTTAATTTGTGCATTTTGACCTTTTATTGAAACTACCAGCCAAGGCAAAGGCACCCTCCTAAGCAAAGCAAACTATTTACTCTGGATATAATTTTCCAGATCTTGTTCTTTTCAAATGTGATTTGCTACACTGCTGAGATCATGAATTGAACTTTCAAAAGATGTTTTCAAGTGTAAATTTACAGGTGGCACTGGGAGTAACAATTAAGAAAGCATAACCTCAGTTTGTCATTTCTGAATCATTCTCATATAAGTAACTCAATTTTCCAGGCAGGATTAGCAGTCTTATCGCTCCAGAGGCTGCTCACTGTAGGTCCTATATCAGCTTGCTCCTCCACAATCCTTTCCAATGACTGTGATCATTCCTTCCCCTGCCATCCCCCGAACTGATTTTGTGGAGGTCACCCTTAGCTTTCCTTGCCTTCTTTAGAAAGTAACACCCAACAGCTTGAGTGGCTGGAAGCAGCCAGGAGCACTAAGCATCTTAGTGCCCTCCTAATACAAAGGACTGATGAAGGCATGCTGAATTGGAAGGAATTTACATAATCAGCTATAGCCGGGTTTGGCTAAAGAAATATTGACTCAGTGCATTAAGCTTAAAAAAATAGCAACATTTCAGGATTATTCTAAGTGGAAATCAAGTATGAAAGTATTTTTAGTGCATAGGGCTGTCAGTACTAGAATTACTTCCAAGTTGCGTGCTGCTTGACACTTTTCTTCACAAGTTAACTGACGAACTGAAAACCACATGAAAATTAAAGGGTAGTGCTTTAGCACAGCACCCTCCTAACTACACAGAAGCTTAAATAAAAAAGAATCCAAAAGCTTGTGAATATGAAGTAAAACTCTTATCTTGGGGTCAGGATGCAAGGAAAGGATATAACCCAGATAATCTTATCTATTTTCTTTAAATCAACAGCACTGAAGAAATCAGTCCAGGGTTACTACTCTGTACAGAGCTACATAAGAACTATTCTGACTACAGGAGATGCAGTGAAATAAGATTTTCTTACACCTTTCAGCATGTACTATAAGCAACATCTATCAGTCAGAAGAATAAAGACAAATGCAATGGCCGTGCAAGGGCTAGCACAAGCAAACTCTCCAGTCCTTCCTCTAGATCTGTGTAACTCTGCAGCCTTCTGCAGTAATGTTTGCTCACAATTTATCAAGGAAACACAATCAGACTACAACTGCAGGTCATGATAACCACAGTAAAAAGCACTGAATTTTCCCAGACCTCCAAAATGATCTACAGAAATAACAAAATGGAAGTCTGCTCAAGTACTTCCTCCTTTTCTGCAAAAGCCTTTAAATACTTTCAATAAAAACAGTGAAAGCAATCTCTACTTGCTTTCCTGAATCTCTTCCCATTCCAATGCTGGAAGCACAACCACTTCTGGGATGAACAGCTAGTAGAAGAAAATGGCAGTAACAAACTACCAGAGATCTGGGCAGGAAATTAATATATATGCAATGAAACCACAAGTGAAATTTCACACACAAAACAAGTACTTTTAACTTAGTGAATGTACAGTGTTTGATTACAATATGCAGAAAGCGAGGGAGAGGCAAGAAGATGTAATCGCATGGATTCTTTTATATGTTTTATATGTTTTTCCCCAACCTCTAACAACAGAATGCTTAATTTTACATTCCATCTCCGGAGAATACATCAAGTTTCAAAGTGTGCAGAGCTATGGGACATTCTGAAGGCACAAACCCAGAATGTGTTTGAATTAATCACTACACACACAAATTGTAAGAAAGACCAATTTCGGAGCAGCGTCAAAGAACAAAAGATTAAGTAGCTCTAACAGCATAAACAAACTTTCAATAGAAGATTTCAAGTTATTCCACTGGGCAAAACATCCTTGGATTGCCTAGAAATCAGAGGAATTGTACACTACACAGACTTCAAAGTAATTTCATATCAGGTCTCTCTGTAATGCAAAAGGACTCCCATCTTCATTTATCAATGAACTGAAAAAAATGGTAAGCTGAATAGACAGTAAGCAATCCCTAAGCCATGTAACTTGCCATAACAATCCTGGTGAAAAACAAAAGCATATGCGGTGCTTAAAAGAATGAACAATTTTCTCTAGCTGGAAAAGTAGTATGAGCCAAGAGAATTGTCCATAAAAATTTCATAACAAACACACATAGTAATTGGTAGTAGTTTAAAATCTTTCACAATTGCCAAAGGGCAGCATTCCTGAAGAAGTGAGTTGACTAAACCACATTCTGCTTGGGGGAAAATATTGTGAGAAATATAAAACTTGTCAATCTTTAAAGTGCAAGTTTTATTTCCAGCAGGGGAAAGAACTAAATGAAGATATAAAATGAAGATCTCAAATGCATAATTGTGACCTTCTGGTAAACTAAAGACCTCATTCTGATTTGTACTGAATGATGCATCACAAATGACAGATAAATGACAAAATCTTAAAATGAAGTGAAAATACAAAAAAAGCTCATAAGAGCTGGCATCTAACAACAAGAAGTGACTGGAACAGGAGATGCTCCAAGCATAAGCACCAATTTTTTCTAATTTAAAAAATAAAATCCAAACAAACATCTCTGAAAATGGACAGTTGCACAGGATTGATAAAACCAGCAATGGGGACAACATTTAGAAGAAGCAGAATTGAAACAGGGAAGTACAGGTCACATAAGCTGTGTTTTGTTCCAGACAATCATGGCAAGACTGCTGTAAGACAATCAATAAAGAATCAAAACACAGTTGCATAATTAATGCCATTGCACATGGCATTATGGAAAACAGCTTTAATCAAAATGGTAAGTTTGATGAGATCAAGTATGATTAAATATGTTAACAGTTACTTCTGATTTCTTTAATATATTTGACTTAATCACAGATGACATTCCAAGCTATTTTTTTGAGCACTATAAAAAATGCAGCTCACTATTTAACTGACAGAAATAAATATTTCTAAACAGAAAAGAGCCGTGCAGCAATGTGATTCACCCTAACCCTGACTGAGATTTCATGCAGGTGGAAGAAAAGTCACAGTTCTGCTGAAAACCACCTCAGGATAACACCAACACACAGACAGAAGAGAAGGGTGGGTCATCATGAAAAAAAAAGCAATCACATAGATATACAAAAATTTCAAAAAATTCAAAACAGTTAAAAAAAAAAAAAAAA
>VXAB01000650.1:0-104562 GCA_013399175.1 Odontophorus gujanensis | reverse complement strand
AAAAAATATCCAAGCCAATTAGAAACACACAGAAAGAGAAGAAAAATTCCCATGGAACAGTAGTTCTGATCACATAATTAACTGAAAAAAGGATGACATACAAAGGTAGCTAAGAACTGGTATAATCTGTCATTACTTGTATAAATAAGAAGCTGAGGAGAGGAGGAAGATGGTGATATTGGAATCTTTATAGAAATAGCTCATCCATCTCCAGCATCTACACACCTATCAGGACATCGATAGCTTTGGAAGCTGTTCTTGCCCACTGCTTGCCTAGGCTGGTTGATGATACTGGTCTCTTCAGGCAAGACAACAAATTTCTTGAGAGCATGCACTGGCATTCCACTGTGTTTGGAGCATCAATTTGTGCTAAGGAAGGGTTCACATTCAGGCAACCTTTTTTTTTTTTTTTTTGTACCCCATGATTTTCTAGTTGCATCACTTTAGGCCACAATGTCACAGTTCAAAGAGGTCAGGGAGACTGCTTTTTTTTTTCCCTTCTATTTTAAAAAGCTTTCTTTTCTTTTTTAATGCAAGAAATACATTATTTGACATGATTTCTGTGTTGAGGACCATGATGGTCCCTACCTGTGGGAGTTTAAAACCAAGAATAGATGCTAAAAATGTGTTTTTCAAAGTGGGGACACTGGATTAAAACCAGTGTCATGAACTATTCCAAAAAGTATCTATCTGCCTTCTAATAAAAATAATTTCTCTGATTTGGGGGCAACTGTTCCTCTTTTAGGGCAGCTGAGGTGAACAGCCCCTGATCTCTGCAGAAGTATGAGGTTATTTAGTTAGGAGATACATTTACCTTCTCAATATACAGAGCAGATGAACTCTATCACAACAAAATGAACAGGTTATCTTAAGCTAAACAATAATAAACTTGTATTAAAAGTTGTTTCACATTTCTTGTCATCTATTATTTCTTCCTAAGTAAATTCTTCCAATTGTTTCTGATGAGTTTGCAAAGGTGTACGCATGATTTTGAGAAAAAATTTACAGGAAGATTTACTGTTTACTGTTGCAGCAGCAGAGACCAATTCCCAAGCAAACACAGTTTATGTTACCACAAGTTGCTTTGGGAACGTGCATCTTAGATCTGAATGTACTTTTCTGTCTTACTTCTCACTTCATTAATTACTTAGGAAGTTTGTACAGCATTTCACCTTCAATCTCCAAGGATGCTGTTCAACAGAGAGCTTGATTCTTTCAAGCTAGTACTACAGACCTTAAGAAAGAGAGAAAAGCAAGGAGATGGGACAGTCAGAGAACAGAGGCAGGATGTGCCAAGGCAAAAACTGGTCTTCAGACTTGCAACAGGAAGAAAGATTAGAGGAAAGTCACCTCTGAACAGAAGCAGCTTGCTCTGCACAGTTAGAATTAGACTATTTTAGACTTCTACAGTTGTATATGCACATTTCTTATAGAGAAGACAGGGCACATGGCATTTTATTCTGAAATAAATGCTGCACAGTTACATGCTGTTCATTTTATACATTTTGTGGGTTTTGTTTTTTTTAAACAAGTGACAAGTTTTCTGTGTTGTAATTAATGCCATAGCACCTTTCTCATTTAATTTCTTATTCATGTAGTCTAGCAGATGATGAATTTTTAGAAAAATAGTCATAAGAGAAACCGTAGCAGAATGAGGCAGTAGCAGAAATAGTGAAGAAGGGTATGCAACGCAGTGGTACAATGCTATGTTTCTTTAAAGTAGCCTTTGTCAAGTTGGTTAATCAACTAAGAGGACTGTTAATTCCCTTTATTAAAGAGTCAGAATAAGTCTAATGGACACTGTTGAGCATTTGAACTGTGCAGACTTTTGCTCACCTGATGAATGGGTAGAAAAGGATGAAATTTATGGACAGCAGGTATAACAGGAGAGTAAGTAGAAGCATATACAGGTTCCTATGACAAGGACAGAAGCAAAGTGAAGGAATTAGAAAAGAATTGAACTGCCAGAGATGGAGATGGGGGAAACACATCCCTTTTCCCCCAAGTTCTTGAAGTAAATTAAATCTCAATCTTTTAATCTTCTAGAAGCATCTTCCCTATTGGAAAGCCAGAGACCAAAAAATGTTTTCATAATACAACAGCATGTTTACCAGAGCCAATCCATGCAAGAATTAAACAAATTAGTAACAACATCACTACAACTCAACACAAAGCTAAACAGCACAGCCAGGAGATACAAATGACCTATGTATGAAAAGCGTATGTCTCTATTTCATGCACCATTAAATTGATTAACCACATCAACCATGATGGGTATCATTCTCCTGCAGGTTTAGTCATACCCTGATAAATAACAAGCCACCTACTTTGAGGACAGAGGAAGGAATACTTAGTAAAACTAAGATACTCAAAAACCATCTGGAGGGAACTGCTAAGCCCATGGCATTTAGCGAAGGTGGGTTCACTACTCCAAGCGGTGCCTAGAAATAAGCCCTGCCTCAGAGCTGGTCTTACTCAAAGCTGATTAGACACGGCTTTACCATCAATAATTATTCTTCCTTTCAACAGGCTAAAGCAAATGCAGAACAGTGCACAGAATGCAGGCAATCGTAGCTCATTAGAGCAGCCTGAAATGAAGCCTAACCATGAGAGCCTCAGCTTTGATTAGCACTGGGTGCAAGTACTTGGATACCATATCTGAAATAGATAAAACTATTACTGCAGTAGGAGACTAATAGTTTGTGTAAAGGTCACTTTCTAGGGGCCTGCCCCCTGTAAGACATTCATACTCTTCATCTGTTCAGTCCTAGCCTTTAACACCAGTACCAAGATGCAATCTGTGCTTGCTGTAAGAATTAAGTGCATCTGAAATATCATTCACAGCTTTAACATTACTGCTATACAGCTGGTAATCACACTAATCAGGAGTTACATTAAAACCAGCTGACAACAGAACAGGAATTTTCATTCCAGTGAATCTCATTGTTTTGATACTAAGGAAAGATTTTATAGTTAATTTTTCCATACAGAGGAAGAAAAATAAAAGAACTCTTCCATCCATTCTAAGATGAATACAAACATACAAAATCCAAAACATTTTTTTCCAAATAAAATTAATTTTTTTCCTCACAGTGTGACTCTGTATTGCCTACAGTTGTTCCACCGATGATAGTGCTATTCTTTTAATTACTTATTCTTTTATTTCTCATTTTATGTTGCTGTCAACTATTCCATTAATTTTATGGCTTTTCTGTGTTTAGTCTGTATATAAATAGCTGTAATGCCTTTGGAGAAACATCTCAACATGCAGACCACTGTGCAGAAGCATTTTGACTAGCACTACTTAAACATCATTATTTTATTGAAATGAATCTTTCAAATTTGATGATTAGAAGTGAACTAAAACTACTCTAACACTTCTATTTTAAATAGCTATGCTTCAGTAATCACACCTCTAGAACAAGCTGGACCACCTTTCTAAGAACAAAAAAAAAGCCTAAAAAGGTGCACTTCACTATGTTAACAAGAGTGACTTAACACAATTAGAAAAACTACAGGCATTATTGTGAACTAGCAAGGTGTGACAGAACTGTACACACTATTGTGACAAATGCATGGCTGCGATTTGTGGAAGGTGTACTTTAACTAGCTCAAAACACAGTGGACAATTCAGTATCTGGTATTCTATTGTAAATTCAGCAAAAGAAAGCAGTAAGATTGTTAAGTACGTTGTAGTTTCAAGGCTCTTCTACAAACAGACTTCAGTGGCGTGTTGCTTCATGGTCCTCACAGAGCAATAGCACCACACTGAAGAATTATAGATAATATTTCCAGATTTAAGGGCATCTGACAGTGATGTGTCATAACCAGCGTGGTCAGCTTGGACAAAGTTTTACATTATTTGGCATGTATATAATAAATCAACATCACAAATATCAATATTGCTGTGTGTCTGATCAGATATTTTTTCAAATATAGTCAAGACTTCACTGACATTTTGGCAGAACTGCAAATGCTTGGTTTTAGTCTCTACATAGCCAAGAGCTAACATGAACCAACACAGTGGGTGACCTCATATCACAGAAGCTTCCACTGCTAGCGCTACCACATCAAAGCTCACACCCTTCAAGCATTTCATGCTCTCTTATTTGCTTCAAAAGCCTAACTTGTGCTATGCTGAGTGAAGCTGCTAACCCAGCAGGGAGGATATGGGTGCTGGAGAGCAAAAAAAAATAATAAAAAAGAAAGAACAAAGGTTTTGTCTCTGCCTAAATCTTGGCAGCTGCTTAAAGCTTTTTCTCAGGCCCATTGTCTTTAGCTGGAATACATTTGCAATCTGAACTCAACAGTTGTCACTTTGGAGACTAGGCTGTTAAAAAATGCGACCACAGTTTCGCTTTCCTCAGTGAAACTGTGCTTTAGGACAACTTCAAACTAGCAACCTATTTTTTTCCCCGCAAGTCCAAACTGCAAAGATCAGTTTTCTTGCCTTTCTGTACAGCTCACACACAACCACAGAAGAGCTCAGGCACAGTCTTATCCTTAATAATGACAGACTGTAACAACTTCTTTCTTGTCTTTTACTGTTGGAAAAATGAGAAACAATTTTTTTAATTGTTTGCTTACCTATACTATTTAATGGAAATGGTATTTCACAGCTAAATAATTAGATCCAAAGAGTACTGTACTCTGTAGTAAAATTTGTATTATGTATCTTATTGGTGGAAATATTCCTTTAAAAATTAGAGGCTTTTGGAACAGCTGATATATCTTAATGACACTGTCATTTAAAAAAATATTAAATGCTGTACAGAAGCAAATCTACATTGGTTTGAACTGGGATTCCATTCTTGAAATAAATCTCTCAGTAATCCTCTTTTTTCTTCTTTCCCTTGTGCTTTGGATCACGTTGCAGAATGCACAGACGTTTGGATGAAACTAAGCCCTGAAGCATACTCCTGGGCTCCCATTTAACACCACAGCTGCTAGCAGGCAGTCAGGCCAAGGAACAGACTAAACCTAAAACCTATGAAGTATGGCGTAGATATCTGGTCCTCATCAGTAATTTTTATGCTCTGCAGATCCACTCCTGATGGCCAGCACAACCAAAAAGACATCTCTGCAGTGCACTAACAATGTGAACTTACCTTTCCTCCACACCTTTCTACCATTTCCCACTCTATTCACTGACAAGAGAAAGTCCTTGTCCAAGAGGTACTGGCTATCTACATCAAAAAGATCACTCACGACAACCAAAGGCTGAATGAACGACATGGGAATGCTCTGGAACCTGCACTTCCTTAGTGTTTCTATGATTGAACATCACTGCTCAGTTAAAGAAAAAAAAAAAAGCATAGTGTTGCATAGAGGCAACACAACTTCAGCAATGTGAAATTCTTCCACATTCATCCATAAAGAAAACACTTGACCTTAAAGCCTTAAGCCATTTTCATATACTTTGGTGCATGTGTCAGAAAATTTATAACTATTCCAGAAACCTTTGAGGCCCACTTACTTACTGCTTGCATGAAAACAGTGAAAACATACTTGTTTAACAAGCTCTCACATCGGGAGAATCACTTTTTAAACAAGCCTGACAACGAGAGGAATAGCAGAAGCTATAGCTACTATTAGGCATGCCTGTCTCATGGGGTGCATCTTCAAAGCTGAAGCATTTCAAGCAAGATGTTTTTTCCAAGCAAGATGTTTTTTCCAAGCAAGATGTTTTTTCCAAGCAAGATGTTTTTTCCAAGCAAGATGTTTTTTCCAAGCAAGATGTTTTTTCCAAGCAAGATGTTTTTTCCAAGCAAGATGTTTTTTCCAAGCAGGGATAGAGTTACCTTCTTCAACAGCTGCTCAACTTCTTGCATCTGTGCGCTACGATCAGTGGCAGACACTTTTGCATACTCCTGCTTCTTACTGAGCCTGCTCTTCCAATCTTCTTCACCACTCTTCTTCAGTAATGCCAACCTAGAAGAAAAACCATGTCAAAAGACTAGCTTTAAGTACTATACCTCCCATTATCGTTATAACCTACCTCTATTGCATCACTAATGACACATTTGAGAACACTGGAAATTAAATTTTCTAACTGATTGCAGTTATTTACATTTCATACGCATATATGAAGCTCACAAATGAACACAAGCCCTTACTGAACAGGTCAAACAAAAATTATCTGACAAAACATAGACACCTAGATCCAAGAAAGGCACTCCAGTTAATTTGTATAACCAGTGAAAACTGCCAATACAATCAACAGAGGCCACAGTACAGTGCAGACCATCCTAAAGTAGACATATAAGCAGGTCAGATGAATCACTGCTATTTTTCCCCTTCTTGTCAATAATGTACAGAGATTGACTAGCTCATCTATGGATGTTTATGCTGTAGATGACCAAAGTCAATGAGATGAATCCTATTACTGGTATTTATTTACTCATTAAAAAAAGATTTTAAAAATTATTTTCTTTAAAACCCACAAAGGAAGTTTATTCAGCAGGCAGCCATCAATAAAGTTTCATCAGGCACATCAAATGATGACTTTGCAATTAGAGATTGGTCTGAAGTTACTATCAGATTGCCAGAGAACATTTAGCATCTCCTTGCTCATCTAAGGCATTGCTGTCGTAATTCAGTTGTTACAAAACACTAATAACTTGCTGCCACTGTGCTACAGCTGTGAACACTATCTGCAAGATTCAAGTGGTTTAAAGGATGCCATAAGCTTAAAATGTAGATTACCATTAATCTCAGGTAAGCTGGATCTTGGAGAAGTGCTATTTTCTGATTTTTACCAATATTCTGAATGCAGCACAAAGGGATGATTGTCCCAGTGGGCAAGTATGTATGTTTGTTTTGCTGGAATTAAAACCTGTTTGTCTGTACAAACCCTGAAGTGACTAGCTTTGAGCACAGGACAAGTCAGTTCAAAATAAAAGGTCTGCAGATACATAATCTTCATCTTATTTCCCTCAGAAAATAAACATCTGTGTGGATTTTCTAGCTTCCAGAAATCACTCTTAGTATACCATATAACATATATTTGTAATACCTATTGAAACAATTGCACTGTTCCACTAAATCTTTTCATTTCAGTTGAACAGGTACAATTTGCTACCTAACTTTTTGAAATCTAAGGCATTTCAGCAAGAATTATACTAAGACCCCTAACATTATGTGTATTTTATTAGGCTCAGCACATTGGCAACCTATTTCGATCACAGGGGGTGGAGATGTATACTCAGAGACTCCTATAGCCCTCCCAGTAACTATGTGAGGGTTGTCCTGAACCTACAAGGAGAAGGAAGGGGTGGGATTGAATAAGTCTAGCCAGAAGCCAAGTTCCAGGCAGTAGCATTCTGCAGAAATCCAGGGGGTGTAACCATGCTACTGACCCCATGCAAGGATATCCAATTGATCCTAAGGTGATCAGCTGAGAAAACTGAGGATTCAGAAGACAGTAAATCTACAGAATACAGTGGCAGTTAAGAATGTTAGCGTTCAATAAAGCAGTTATTTCCTCTGTTCCTGCCCAGGCAGACAGTGCAGGCAGGCCTCACTGCTTCATACCTCACAGCACGGCACAAGTAGGGGTGAAGAGGACCCACAATAAGGAGCTGAGACCATGGTCATTGTTTCCAGAATGTATACAAGATTTCACTGTCCAGAACTTACAGAGTGCATCCATGCATGTATGAAACTGCACAGGAGACCAAGATCAGACTGAATTGCCATCACACTGTTGAATTATCTTCAACAGTTATGTTCTCACAGACCAGCTTTGCTTAGCAATGATCTTCAGTAACTGAAGCTGGAAGTCATTTTAATCAGCTTAGGCCTAAAATCAGTTTGTTTCTAAAAATGCCTATTAGCTGCACAGCGTTGTAGAAAAGATCTCTCTCTCTCTTTTTTTTTTTTTTTTTAACTGGCATTACGGCAGTGTATTTGCCCAAGACCTTTGCCCCAAACAGCTGACCAGGAAGAGAAAGTCTCTAATTCTAAGGCTGTTTCTGTGTCTCTGGAGACTTTGCTCTCTTCTCTGTTACAAGGATGGATTATTCACTCTCATCTTCCACTTGCACATGTAAAGAAAGCGTGTGTTCCTAGAGTAAGGCGACATCTTACTGCCCCAAGTGATGAAATCACCCCTTAAAGAAATAGGTATGCTCAGCATGACATTGAAAACTTCACTGCTGTGCAAAACCTAAAGCCATGCATTAGTTTAGAACCATGGAAAAGAGCAATAAATTCAGACCACTTTGACTCAGCAGCCGTTGGAGGGTATTCTTTTGTTTAAATAAAGATGCAAAAACTACTGAATTGAATCACATAAGCAAGCCCAACAGATCAATAGCTTAACTTGGAAGGCAGATAGCAGTTGATTCTTTGGAAAGTCTGCAAAGGAAAAAAACAAAAAACGAAAGACAGTTTTGGGGTGTAACTCTTGAATTTGTTTAAGGATCTCCTCCCTAGGTTCATTAGTTTTCCACCTTTAATAAATAAAGAATTCATTATTCACTTTTATAGATCTTTACATACTTCTTCCTTTTCAACCAAAAGTTCCTTTTCCAATCTGAAAATGTTTTACTCTGTTATTGCAAGGAAAAGCTTTATTATATATCTGCTCATCTTTGCAGTTTGCTTTGTGTCTTTTTTTCACCTGTTACTGAGATAGAATGATACAGATGTGTCAGGATGGATTCAAAGCAAAAGATTTCACATTTGAAGGCAAAACACTGGATCAGTACTGAAGGGAAATATGAGCACAATCTGAACAATAATTTTGCCTGAACAAGGAACACAACAAGACCTTGGCAAAAGCCCACACAAAAATGACAAAAAGAAAACAAAGATGCATCTTTCTTCTTTGGCAGTATTTCAGTATCTTAGCTGGCAGCGTTATCCTTGAATTGAATGAACCAGATACACGTTTGGCTTTCACATAGACTCCGTTAGTTGCACGGACTAGTTCTTCTCAGTGGCCATTCATAAACCCTAGAGGGCAACCTGAGTGAAGTAACTACAAAACAGAAGCTGATGGTCAGAGAGTTCACTACATATGTGGACTAGCCTACGTAAGAATCTAGCTCTGGTATCCAAACATCAACAAAGGCTGAAAATAATGCCTAGCCTTGGCTTATCTTGACAAAGACTGAATGAAAGTTGGAGGTCCACCAGCTAGTTATCTGTGGTCTTTGAAAATGGTGGTATATAGCTGACTTCTACAGAAAAGCAGAATGGGTGGCCTTCTAGCAACTTCAGACTCTACAGACACACAGATACAGGCTACATCCAACTGATACTGTGATCAAAGTCATCCAAGACATGCCCCTTCCTGAAGGCCTCTCCCAGGCTCTTTGCTTGTCTGGCTGAACACAAGACGATTACAAAAAGGTTTCCAGTCTAACACAAAACAGTCAAAACTGCTGTAAGATAGGAGCCTTTACTCCCTCTCACCTCTAAGTGGCACACTGGCAGAACAGGCATATTTTCTCTCCTGAAAAATCATTCATTCTTTCATACAATATAGGTAATTTTTAAAAAGCCAGGTATGCATTCACTCTGCAAGGATAATACTACTACAGTGAAATAAATCATTGTAGAGAATCACTTTCATCCAGATCAACAAGCATGTGTCCTGCCCAAATATCATTACATCTGTGGAAAAGCTGTTCTTCCATAAGGTGAAAGAATGTCTGACAGAGCCAGAAAAAACCCACAGCATAGGAAGATGAAATTCGTGAATGTAAAAGGAAAACAAAACAAAGCAAAGAAAAAAAACCCCAACACCTAAAACACAAAGCTTAAAGGTAATTTTTAGCAGAAATGCTCTTTAAGGTTTATGAATAGTTGGCATCAGCTACGGACAAACAAAATAAAAAGATACAGTCATTATTATTTTATTTGATTGTAATTCTGGGTCAAGAAGTAGACTACTGTGCTATTGTGGATGGCAAAAATAATTTCATACCAGCTCTGTCATTTATGGACATTTGCAGAGTCAGAATAAATAAATTCCTGACAAGACAACAGGTATTTTACGGTGTCAATTTCAGGATTGAGTAGACAGCCACGGAGGCTTAACAAAAGCAATTTCAGATTGTGAGTGTGATTGACAGTCTGACAGGAACATCAGTTCCTCATGAGACCAAGTCAACTGAAGCATTAAATTTAGGACCAAAACAGCTGGTTATACTTGGATCTTCCCCTCCCTCCAACCTCTGCTTCCTCACCATGCTCAGGGAAGGCAGATCATTTACTACCCATAAATCAGAAGTTACTGGACTTAAATCTTATCTGACCAGACAGGTTACATATGTACAGAAGGATTGGGCGGAGGGGGGAGGGGGAACTGCATTAAAACAAATAAAGAAAAACCCAGTAAATTGAAGTGGCTAAGTGCATAATTCAGAAAGGGATCCAAGATTGTACAGTTGTTCTAGTTGCTCTGATCTCTACTTTATGTTAAAGGTATAAAAGGAAGTGAGGATACTAAAAATGAGGATGACTCACACACCTAGAAATACACAAGCAAGTGCTTTGGAACCCTCCCTAATATCACACTTGCCCCACAAAGTGATAGAATACTTTGACACAGTGAAAGTGAAATCAAGAAGCTACTCTGATTTATAGGATTTCTACTTTCACTGTTCAAAAGATGAAGGACTAGGCTGTTTGTCAACCTGATGCAAACCACCATAACTTTACTCACTGGACTGCTTCTGGAATCCTTTTATACTCTGTGATTGAGTTTATACTCTCAAAGTTTTAACTAAATTATTATGAGTTTCATAAGTACTACAAGCAGCTATTGTAGTTCCAGTTAGAACTATAAGCACACAGTAATTATCATTTAATTTCAGATTATAATGGTTTTAGGTTGGAATAAATATTTCTAATACTCCCACAAACCCATTGAAGTACATCATCCTTGAAAATCTCTACGCAAATCTCAGAGGTCAAAACATCAACTATGTATTTCTGAAGTAAAGTGGGAAAAACCACAAAGCATATCCTGATTTCCTGTACTCTGATAACAAAAAAGAGACTACTTCCATAGAGCAACAAAGAAACAGACATTTAACAAAAAACACAACACACTGTAACTACTGTAACTCAAGAACTTGGGGAAGCATGTTGAGTATATCAGCAAAATTTAATTTGAATATGTATTTTTTTACTGCTTTCATTTTCTGACCTTCTTATTGATCATTCAGGTGGTTCTTTCAAAAACAGATTATCATGATCTCTCAAACATTATTCTCATTCATCACCTGTCTTACAGGTGTGTCAAGCAGATTAGCTGCATATTTCTACTGTTAGCTTTTGATATCTAATAAAGCCCAATAATGACTGCTTAGTTTCTTGAGAAACAGGTTTAAAGCTTCTTTCTTATATCATCACTGTAATAACTTTATTTATAGAGACCACTTCAAAAAAAGTGAAATTTAAATACCTTTCCTTAATAGACATTGTTTTGCTGGAACTATCAAGCACATCCTCAGTTGTCTGTATTTTGTTCTCTCCAGCAGAAAGCATCTCGCAGGAATTCTTGTAGAATTTTCCTTCCAATTGTTCAGATAGCTCCTGCAGTCTACAGGATGCAGCAGCTGCAGTCTGTGAAACCGTCCTTGTTGCTGGTGTGCTGGTGAGTTCTGATGTAGGCTCAACACGGTCTGCCCAGTCAAAAGAAAAGTGCTGAATTACACTTAGCACTATTCTCCAACTTTTTTTTATACATTACTAACACTAAAGCAGGAGATCTGCTGTTTGATATTCAAATCACAGGCTGTTCTAACAGAGAAAAACTTTTCTGTCTGAGCTAGCTAGAATGATTAATTGTTCAACATTATCTGCTGCATAGACCAGCCCCTTCTGACTGAAGTTCACATGAAGCCACAGAGTATCACGTTCAATACTCAATTCACAACTACATACGGATGAGGCACAAACTGCTGCTCCGGTCATCATGTCAACAGGAGGAAAAAAAGACAGATGAAAGAGAGGGGAACAAAGAGCAAGGGAAAGAAAGGAAAATTTAATGAAGTTAATATATAGGTAAAGCATTTTGATGTACCATACTAGGAGGACATTTAATAATTGAATAAAGGTCTTGTTTTCTAGGAAGATCTTAGGGACATTTTTTTCCTGCGCCGCAACTAAACCACAGGAAAATCTGCCCTGAGGAAAAAATAAACGCGTGTTACCTTCATTTTTCATTTTCAAGTACTACAAGCATAACATTCCCTGTTATAGGTCTGCTTCTGTTTTACCCATTTTGTCTCTCCAGCAGTCAGAGAAATTTGATTAGAATGGACAATGATTTGAGGAATACAAGCAGAACTGTGCCTTCCTCCCTACATTTGTTTGGAGACCATCTTAATTTAAAATAAATTAACTTCACAGGTCAAATGCAAAACTGTTTCTAGCACCACAGAGCACTCTTTTGACCTTTACCCCAACCTAGTAAAAAAGAAATTGCTCTGAGAATTCCTCGATTTACATTGTCACAGCATTGACAGGAAAATAATACTAATGTTTCAAAAACCATCCACAACTAGTTACGTATATTCA
The DNA here is from genome assembly GCA_013399175.1 of Odontophorus gujanensis. Lineage (NCBI taxonomy): Eukaryota > Metazoa > Chordata > Aves > Galliformes > Odontophoridae > Odontophorus > Odontophorus gujanensis. The sequence continues at coordinate 92,025 of VXAB01000650.1, read as the reverse complement.
TATGCAGTTAACATGATGAAGATGGCTCCAAGCAGACTCCACAGTTTGCAGCAGAGACTTGACCCAGAACAGCTAGTTCAGTGTGTTCAGGATTTTGGAGGACAGGAGCAAGGGCAATGCAGGAAAGAATATATCTAACTTCAGTATATATTACGATTTCTTTCAAGATAAGAAAACATCAGTAAAAACAAGTCATCTTTAAGGCCTGAAGAGTTATAAGAATAACTAAGAAAATCTCACTTGCAAAACTTAAAGGCTGAGAAATACATGTGACAACTACTGCTTTCACTGGTTCAAACAGTGTTAAAAAATAAAAATGAAATAGTGTTGATAATGCTTGAAATGAAGAAGTTGTAAAACAGAAATACTGCTTACTGAACCAGACTACACCAACAACTAGCATATATACTGCACCTCTGTGCAAAGTCTTGCTTTTCACATCACTTTCCAAATCCATTTTTTCTTCAAAGGAGTGGCTTTCTGTGGCTTCCCATTTACCTTGCATGATGGTATCGATTTCCTTCCGTTCAAGAGGCTGAAAAAGTGCTTGTGAACTAAACAGTTCCATGCTGCCCTTCCTCAGGAAGCTGTAGGCTGCCTCTTTATGATAGTCTCCTGTTTTTTCAAGAACAGGATGTGTGGTTTCATCCTCAAAGGAGCTGTACTTTCTAATTTCATTAGCCTCATGTGCTAGAAATCTTTTTCCTTCCTCTTCATGCTTCTTTGATGCTCTTTTGCTTTCTAGCACTTCCACTGAGGGCTGCCACTGTTCTGACTTCTGTATGCGTTTTCCGGACGAGTCTGAGTTTTCTGCTGAAGAGTGGAACCTCAAATCATCTTTTGTGGCAGCACTCATGCTTCCATCACTACGTGGCTTCCCATGCATGTCTCCAGCAAACAGTGCAGAAAGGGCAGAAGCCATTGCTGAGACTGATGTTGAAACTGTACTTGACAGAGGAGTAAGTTTTCCACTTTCATTTTGCACCTACGAACAACAACAAAATAAAATAAGATAAAAAATGACCTGAGAGCTCCAAAATTATCCATTTCCAAGAAAAGTCACAATCATCCATTCCAAAAAAAAAAAAACCAACACAAAGTTTATCGCATTAAGTTCCTCAGAGCAGAAGATGTGCTTCCATATGAATACACTGCTCAATAAAAAGATAAGGAGAGCAAGAATGCCCCATAATTTGGCTGCAAACAGGTGATTCCACCCAGGGTAAAAATGACTGCACATCAACAGCAGCATCGTTAGCAGTAAAGGGTATATGCATAGCATGCAATATGATGTGTCAGAGCTCCATGAAAAGATTCACCTGTACTGACCTGGTGCTGCACAACACCGGGAAAAGAAATTAGTTCAAGTTCCAGACGTCGGATGACACGCCATGTGCCCAGGCTAATCAACTCTGTGTCTCAGCAGGGCTAATTAGCTTTGGCATAACTCTGCTCTGATACAATCATGCAGCTTCCAGCTTTGGAGCCAGCACAGCACCAGAGAGAGTGTTTCGTGCTGTCAGACAGCGGGCACACATTCCTGACACTTTTCCTACATAAATCACCTTCACACAGGACTGTTAGTCTGAGACTTTCAGATATCAAACATTTGCTGTCCCATCCATCCCTGTGCAAAATACTAAAAGAAACTCCCAATAGGCTTTGGTGGCCTCTGCACTACAACAATTGACTTTTCTATGCTATTACAATACTTTTATGAAGTTTTTCTAGACAATTAAGATGAAAAATTTCCCTGAAATGCAGAGCTTGGCATTTTCTTCTCCAAAGAGGACAAAAGCAGTGAGGGTACTTGTATGCCTTCAACAAACGAGGAGATGGTTTTCATTTGACTTATTTGCTGTTTTCTTAAGCTGCAGGGCTAGCAAACGGCATGCAGAAGGAGACAACAAAAAAATCACACACCATCAGGAGGTAAAAGAATTAAAAACTGAAAATGCACATGCAAGCTCCACAAAGCATGGACAACACACTCGTAAGCACGTCAGAAAGCAGAGTCAAGGCTACTACACTAGCTCAAAGATTCCAACAAAACATTAATAGTTACCGGTTTACTCTTTTTCCATTGCATCTATCAGAATCAGAAATTTAGAGATCAGCAAAGAGTTTTCAGCTTTAATTACAAGATATTTACATTTGCAATTATGTATTTTGTGAATGAAATATCCAGTTGCCCTTTTTGTTACTGTAGTTACATTTCTTTCTATAAAAGCCAGAACTACCACTCAAATCTTCAGATGCACAGCACACTACATAAAGACTTTTTTACACATTCCTATTGTGCTCTGGTTCAGAGGCAAGCCTGATTTCCTTTGCTAGGTTCAGAAAAAGATGACAAAACATGCTTCCTCTGCATTTCCTGGTCTGAAATCTAAGTTTATCTTGTAAAAGCCTGACAAACTGAAGTGTCTGTCACTAACTTCTTTCTCATCTGCTTCAGTGCAGTTCTGTTGATCACATTCCTGGGCCCCAAACAAGTTAGTGACATAATCGTTAAGGAGTCCAGGCTGTGACAGTGGTTAGCATGTAGAAAATGAATGGAAATAGTACTCTGTATTGCCTAGAAATCTTTAGATATATATGCCAAATATTTACTACTGCTTCAAGCCTAAGAAAATTAGGTATAATGTACGGTTACATACTTAAGCAGCTTTGCACCAATATGGTTTAAGAATCCTACCTTCTTATTATTCTATTATCATACGGAAAATGTATAAACATGAATGAAGATAAGGAAAGAGAAGAAGGGTATAAACTTTCTCAATCTCAGATTGATCTAAATTTGTAGAAACAACATGCAACTTCTGTCCCCAAGGAACTGATGTTTCTGTTTTACTGAACATCAGCTCTGAAATACTGGCCACTCTGCTCTCAAACTTCACTAAAGAAGAATTCCTTTCCAGCTTCAACTATGTGAAGGATTCTGGAAGGAGAAGCCCAATTCCACTCCACAAATCAAATCACTTTGACTGCAAATTTCTAAATTTCAGAAGTATTCTGCTTTGAAGGGAAAATAAATAAATAAATAAATAAAATCAATGCTCCCTCCCATGTGAAACTGACAGAACAGAGTCCTAATAATGGAAATAAATAACGCCTTCATTTAAGGATTTGAAAGATGCATATCATAGACTTCAGTAATGAGATGTGTAACAGCTTTCAGCCCTTTGGTCATGAATTTACTTTCAGAAGACATACAGTATTGCACTGGAAAAGACAGACACTATGCAAGGTACAGCATGCACTCATCAGGAAGATGACATACTCTTAAATTACTAAAAAAAGAAAACTCTATCAATGAACTCAAACATTTTGGAGGATGTTGTTCTTCAGTGTCAGTTTCTTGACAAGCTTTTTCCTGTGAATATGTCATGACCCCTGCGTGCAGTTTGGAGCAAAGAAAAGGCCAGCTGTCATGGCATCTTATGTAGGAGTTGTGTTCTCCAATAAAAAGACACAAACAAGAAACAGCTAAGATTGCACTTACCTGCTCAACTTCTCCAAGAGTGACTGGCTGAGTCTGGTAACGAGTATTCATTCTCCTGTGCCTAATATCACCTCGACTCCTTGTGGAGATAGCCCTGGATACTGGTTGAGACAGTTTGTTAAACAAAGCCATCTTTTCTGCCAAGCTTAATGTGGAAGAATCTGGTTCATCAGACTGATCTTGCCCCATCGCTTCTTTGGCTGCTCTTATCTCCTCTTTAGCTAGTATTTTTTGGTGCGCTGATGCCTGCAAGCTGAAGAAACAGAACTGGAAATGAGTTTTAAAGATGCTGTTATGAAGTTTTAAAATCTTAACCTGAGAGAAGCAGAAGATTTGCTTATGAAGCATAATAGCCAATGTAATGTAGCAGCTTACGTGATTATGCAGTGGTTCAACATTGGCATGAAGGGTTCCAATTAAACAGCTGAAGATTTAAAGAAATGTTAATTTTTCAATCACAAATTCATTTTATCGTGATACCATAATTTTTGGAAAGGGACACTCAAGACTGAAGACAGGTTTTTGAGACCTATCACTCTATACAGAATACAGATCTGCGGAGAGACATTTAAGAATCCGCTGTAGAACAAACACTTGTCCTACACTGCAGTTCATGAAACATTCAGCTTTATTACAAATAATTTATGGAACATATTTGATAAAATAAGCAAAAGATGGATTTTAACTTCAAGTCAGTGTAGCTTTTAGGTTAACATGAATCATAATGTCTCTGTATTTGAAGGAGAATTCCTGTTTGTTATTGTTTTGAGTTATATAGGGTGTCTCAGTAATAAAAAGTAAGTTTGCAATATACTCCATTAATTTTTAAGATTGTATGACCAATGCTGAAAGCAGACACATTCATTCATAAAAGCTGTAACTGCATTTGTCTCTACAATAACATTTTATTCACCTCTAGCTAAATTCAGCCACATTTATTAAAATAGTATATATACTTTCTGTCGTGCTCTTTGATAAAATTCTCTTATTCAGGACAGGCAAACAGTATTCTGCAATGTTACCTATAGGTGGTGCAATTTCTTATCTTTCCTTAAATTTTGCAAGCTAAAAAATATATGTAGAGACAGACAAAGAGGATATGTACTGCTTGTGAAGTCAAGCACCCAGCTCCAGTTTTTCATGTCAGGATGACATTATCGTATAAAAATGCAATGGAGTGAAGAGGGTTCTGTCAGGTCTGCTCACATGCAATTTCATGTCTTTCACACATAAGAATAGGTGAGTGTGGTTAGAAAGGTCCTAAAAACAGACACTTGACAAATAAAAGCTGCAACATTTCATCATGCAAACATAAATGAATTTGACAAGTGTTTAAAATATTTTTGAAACAATTATTGACTTGACACATTGAAAAAGGCATTCAAGACTTTAAAGATGCATCTGCTATTGAGGAATCTTGTGCTCCATGTAACATGCATGTTTATCCCCCCCAGTACCTGGTAGGTTGTACAGTGCTCTTAACTACAGTGGGACTAGGTACTCTTGTCACTACTGTGTGGGTATTCACAGAACGTGAAGCAGGGGTAGTTTCACTTTAAAGAATTGCCAAGGAAGGAAAATTCACAAGGAGAGAGAAGAAAAAAGCATTAAGAAAAGCAATACATTAAGTGTTAACTACAGAAAAGACCAAAAACAAAACAAAACAGAAAAAAAACAAACAGCAATGATTTTTAATTAACGGAGTTACCTGCTATGAACTTGGCAAATTAACATCAAACACGTTGGAAGAACTAAAAGCTTAGAGGAGCAAACAGGTTGTCCCTTGAAGTTGCTGTTATCCATAACGTAAGTTATCTTTTAGCAGATCGTTAGATGGATGTCTATTTGCCTTTCAATTTTCCTTTTTCCCCCCCAAAAAATATTTTCCTTTTTTTTTTTTTCAGGAAAGCTTTGTGATGTACGAGCAGAGTACAAAAAAGCGTTTTTGAGATGTAGACTTGAAATTCCAGACTCTAAAAGGTTTACCCCAATACAAATACATTACAAGAGAAATTGTGCAGATTTCTCTCAGTGCAAAGTATCCTTTTCATTTGAGTTACAAACCAATGCTATGATTAATCCTGTTTTCTTAATCCACAGCTTCATAAACCTGCTAAATTACAGTTCATACGTTACTATTCCCTTTATTTCAAAGAAAGAATTTCAATATAGCTTCCCCTGTGGTTCTCAAGGAAGTTGCCCTTAAGAATAAACATTCTTAGCACTACAAAGTTGTAAACACCACATATATGGAACTTATTCCCAGATTTAAACGCAGGAACCAAGTTTAGAGCCAACACATGCACAAGACTTACGTAGCTGCAATGACCACTTCCTCACTGGTAATTGGTTGTGTGTGTGATCTGTCCTGCAAACGCCGCATTCTTCTCTCTACTGCTGAGCTTCTTGTAGGTGGTTTAGGAATATTCTTCATTTCAAAAGATTTTTCCATTTCCTAAAAGGACAGAAGTCAGAATTCAAACCATAGAAGAGAAGTTCTAAACACTATTTTCTTTTCAACCTTCTTGAATGCAAAGCATTAGTTTTGCTGAATGTCCATCTCTGAATTAAAATCTGGCTATGATCACACAGTAGGCATCATGCAGATAAAATTAACTACACATCTCTTTAAATAACGTTCTCAAAGAAGGCTTTAAAGCAACAGGTCTGCTGTGTAAGTAAATGAGATAAATTTAAAAAAACGTGTATGTATTTGGACTTGTTCAACTGCATTACACTTCATTCTTATTAACTTAGTGACCGTCCGCATCTTGAGTGTGAAATGTTTAGCTACAAACTCAGCAATCTTCTGCATCTTGAACATGAAATGTTTACCTCTATTTTCTATTATGAAAGTTTAATACTTACTCTAAAAAGCAACCTCTTCGCAGCTACACTTAGTTTGGCTCGGTCATCTAATTTTTCTTCATCTACAGAAAGCAAAAAAGAAAAAGCTCACATGAAGTGAAAGTTTTTCTGGCTAAATGATTTCTGAACTCACACTAAATAACATTTAACTAATAAAGAAACATTTGTAGTCAAAAGTTGTCTGTATTCCCTTTCAGTTGAAGATATATCGTGAAACAAATTGTATAAACTTGTATTTACACACACCGCATCAGAGAAAAATTCTGAACAGGACCTTCTAAAGCAAAAGAATGTTCTGCAGGACAGCTTATATACTTTTGGGTTAACTAGAGAAACTTTAAGGAATGATCATATATATTATGGTAGTGTATGACAACACACAGACTAAGAAAGTATTTAGACTAAGAGCACTGTCTTAAGGCTCATTATTCATCCTGCTGCATAGAGCATCTATTTTCTCTCAGTTGGCTAGACACGCTGGCCTTTCTAATTCCTCTTGTTTCCCCATTTTTCAAAGGTTCAGCTGGAATCCTTGGGAGCTGAAATCAGCATCTTCCATATCCAAGAGCCAGCATCTCAAAGCTGTAGAGTATCAGCTTTCAAATAGCACAAGGCATTAAATCTAAATTTAGGTACTCATGAGATTAGCTTCTTAATTTGTGCCAGACTTGCTGAGAGTGACAAGAGGAAAACTTAGGCAAGATGGCAGACAATTATATAATTTAATAACCAGCATCTTCCAACATCCTTAGCTAGAAAATACTTCACCAATACCATTTTCCCATTATAAAATGGCTTTTAGTCATTAAAGCTAGATCATTGATCAAAACAAGTTTTTTTTTTCCTTTTTTTCCCCAACAGATAAATGTAAATATGTTGAAAAAGCAAGTCACTCCATCTTCTGCCCCCCATATATACTTAGATATCCACAGATTTTCAAGCTTAAATGAATTAGAAATCAAGTCTGTAGCAGATGTGGCCCAAGGAAAAGTGGTACTTCAAACATATCATAGGCATTGATGCTTATTTTCAGACTTGTTCTTCTTTTTTTGCACTATCAAACACCACTTGAATAAAAAAGCATATTAATTCCCATTTCTTCCTTAGAAAATAGCGTAGCGACATACCGTCAGCAGTTGGTATTTCCGCACACAAAATGGACCTAGTGAGAAAAAAATCAAATAGAAGCAAGTTAGCTTGAAAGAAAACATCAATTAAATTCAAACTCCATCAGAAGAAGAATAGAAAAACCATATCTATCTTTCAAGTTTCAACAACTTTCAATAATTTCCACTTATAACATCCTTAAACAAAGCAGAAAGGCAAGCAATCATATCCAACTTTAGTAAAGGAAAATAACTTCCAGTTTATCTCACAGAAGATAAAGGTCTAAGATTTGCTGCTTGGTCTATTAACATCAGATAAGTAGATTTGATTGATTACAATTGATAAACAGAGTAGGATGGACTCTCTAGTCTATATAACTCTTTTAAAATAACAGACAAAATCATTTATCATTAGGTAGAACCAGACAGCTGCAATACTTCACAACTGACTGCTCACCACTTCATGTAGGGGGATTTGCAGCAAATTGCTTTTTGTTGGTTTTCATTTTATAAGAAACTTCACACCCAAGTCAATTGGAATTTATTCTGTAAGAAGTACTTGATCCATGTTTTTAAGAAAAATGATAACCTTTTAAAATATTGATGCTAAGAAATGAAAAAATTTTCCTGATGAGCTTGTTCACATCTCCCTGCACCAGAACGCTATGCAGAGCTGCACACGTGCCTACCTATCCGTCTCCTTTCGTTCTGCTGACGTTATAGGTTGGGTTTTAAATCGCTCAGAAGTCTTTCTATTTTCACCAGGAGTGAAATAGCGCCTCGGCCTTCGTGGCCCTCTTTCACGGTCACCACCGGCAGACAAGGCGCTGCCTGACGTTGACATCTCAAACCGAGATTCGCTTTTACACCACACGATAGAAAGTGCATAGAAAAGAAAATGGAAGAGAGAAGTAAAGCATAGATGTAAGCATCTCAGCAGTTCACCAGAGATCACTCTGCATGCTCCTCTGGTAACATGCACGGACGGACACATTCCAGCTCCCCACACCACACCTCGCACTAGCAAGCAGAAGCATGGAAGCAGGATTCAAACCACCTCAGCCTCCAATACACACTGGTGAGAGCTAAGCTGTGTGCTGTAAGTGCCGAACACAACTGATGTTGAGTGTGTGTCATTTTGCCAAGGACGTGCAAGTTTCACACGAAAATATGTCTGAAATGTCACCTACAGGTCCATTTTCTTGTTGGCATTAGCAGTTTCCAGAAAGACATTACGGAGCTGGGCAACAGAGACTTTTGTGTCAACCATGCCAATCTCACCATTCGCTGCGTTTGCTTCCATGCTCTTACTATGAAAAGCTTCTAACTTAGGAGGCACAGTATAGTCAGACATTGAGCGAGTCAGGACTTTGTGCTTTGACACCTTCCACACGGGGCCTTTTCCCTGGGCCGGCTGTGATACAGACCCGCTCTGTATGTACATGACAGCTTCGCTCCTCTCCGTGTTCTCAGGTGTCTTCGGCTGCTGCTCAGGTAACTGCTTCTTTTTGCACTCCTGCTCCCGCTGAACATCTGAACTGACCTTCAGCTTGCTTGCAGATGAGGAGCTCCCCATACCAGTATCCGGTTCTCCTTCTCCAAAGAGGCCTTCGTGGCTCTTCCCTTGCTTACGAATCTCAGATGGTAAAATTGGCCTTCTCCCTTTGGAAGCCTGTTCACCCTCCGGGGATTCTTCTTCACCAGGCTTTGCTCCATAAGCCAGTGCCTCTTTCTTTTCACTCTCTGGTGCAGTGCCTGCTGCTGACTTCGTTAAGAGGCTGACACTGTCTGGAAGGAGGCGGCTGCCGACAAAGATGTTTTCTGGTTCTTCTGTTGCCATCAGCTGAGCTGTGTGTGCAATGCCAGCAGGCTGAATATAGCCGTGTATTGGTTGGCGGACCGTGCTGACAGGCTGATTGAGAACCCTGTCAAAGGCAGACGTTTCTGTCTGAAGAGGCATGTAGTGGGCTGGCACTGGCTGCGATTTTCTCTGAGACACACTGTCTGTGACAGGTTCAGGGCTTCCACGCGCACTTTCCTCTTTCACCAGTTTCTCTCTAACTTTTACTCTTTAAGAAAGAAAAAGGATTAAAGCCGTGAACAGCAATACCCAACATGGGAAGGAACACAGACACCTACTGTGGGTATAGACAGCAGTATCATTAAAATAAAAAAACAAATGTTATAGATAAGGAAGTCATGTTATAATGCAATTTCTTCCTACCCCCCAAGTATTAGCAGTGATATTGCATAAAAACATTCAGGAGATTCACAGGCCTTTAAACATGCATGGCTCCTGAGAAGGTAACTGAGCAAGCCCTGAAAATGGCCAGCACAGTCCTATCATGCCACTAATGTGGCCAAGAGACATATGCAGTCTCGAATAGACAAAAAAGCTGATGAAAGCTCATCATGTTATTAAAGTGTTTGGTTCAGCCTGAAATTGCAGATTCCATGGGCAGCACTGTATTCAGAGTTTGAAAAGTCTCTAAACATGGGCATGCTTACTTCATATCAAGAGGCTGCTGCGCAGTGTTAGAGGGGATGGAAACAAGTGCTGGTATCTCCACCTAAAACTTCCAATGTTGTTAGACATTCATTTACTTCTTGGTGCCATTTAAGACAACTAAAATATTACGGGTAGCATCATTTCCTATGGTAAGCAAGAAAAATGTTATAAATGCAAGCCTCAAAGCCTTAGGTGAAACAATGAGATGGCTGCCACAGTTTGGAGGGCTTGTAGGGGATCAAAGTGAAAAGACAAAAATCATGGTTTGAAAGTAAGCAATCCAGCTCAGAATATGCGCAATTCCAGGCTTGCCACCATCAGACTTTGGAATGTTTATGTTACTAAAAAAAAAAAAAAGTACTACTTAGATAAAAGGAAAAACATTGAGCAGATAAATCAGGATATCCAAAGTTATCCAAACATTGACCTTCCTTGCAGCTATTTTTTTTTCTCTCCGAGAACTTGTGCACTTGTTAGTGAAACTTCCACATTTACTCAAACACAAAGTTTATTCAGTCTGATAAAGTGATTCTTTAAACTATAATGCACGTATCAAGCATTTTCCAGAACATCCACAATGATGTTAGTACTGGGTTATAAGAATTATTTTCACGGAAGAGAGTCTTCCTGCAATGCTTTGCACGGTGGGCTAAAGGTATGTGTTACTGAATGGGAGGAAGCAGCTGCTCTTAGCTCTGATCAAGAGCTTGATGTATTTTTCACTGTTCAGTTTTTACTTTTCTCACACCATAGCCTTCAAAATTCAAGGAATTAATAGTAAGGAAGGCTAACATGGATTGGATTGAGGTGGAAATGTGTGTTCGTTTGCAGAGTGCAAAATGAGATAAAGTAAGTAGTTATAAAAATAATAGAAGCTTGTATGATAACAGCTGTGGAAGAAGTGAGAGGTGTTTGTATTTCTTCATCAGAATATCAATTGGTTGCAAGTCACAATAAAAGCAGATGCTTCAGAAAAGTATCAACAGCTGTTTATCTGCAAGGAACAATATTTTCTAACTCACTGCTGTTAAGGGAAAATAAAGGGCAAATGTTAAGTTATGACAGGGTAAAGGGGAATTTCACAGTCGACTTGTTAGCCACACAGCTCTGTGATACCTGGAGGGCCAGCTGATAAGAGATGGTGTGTCCCCTTCTGAATCTTTCTGAAGAAACCATTCAGGTTTTGCTTTCCCTGCACTACTACAGAAAACAGAACTTCAGGTAGTTTTGGAGAAGATTGCAACGCATGCTCACCCTCAGCTCCCACTCTTCCCTCCCCCATCTTCATCTCAAAACCTTATCATTTTTTTTAAATGATGCGATTACTTTGTTACTGAAGACAGTTAAGGAAAAGGAAAATACAGCACATTAATAAAAATACAAGGTGACAACCTGTGACACAGACGATCACACTTCCACAGATGACTGCATTGTGTTCTGAGCACTGGGTTTTCCTGCAAAGGTAAGTTTGCTAAGTGTACGCTGTTCAGAATTTGAGCAGTGAAAGCTACTGTACAATTTTATTTCTGCCAGTGTCACTGCAGGTTTGAAGGCTATACGTAAGGATACCCCTACAGCTTGCTGAAATTAATTCTTTAGTGGTAAGAACCTGTCATACCCTGGTGTGTCGTAAAGAAAAAAGTAATATCAATTTAATGAAGTTAGAAACTCAGGCAGCACACTGTGCATCCTAAGAAACTCTCTGGGGCAGCAGGAATCCCACTTCCTCCCAACACTCCCATACAGCAGCTTCAGGAGTGCAAACCCTGTGAGCTCTCAGAGCCACTAGGTGAGGCATGCTGTGTCACTGTGCAACTGGAAACAGAAAGCTAAAGGAGCAGAAAAAGCAATCCCCTGACGTCCTTCTGCTTCAGTGTTGGAGTTAAAGAAAAAAAGCCTGTGAACTTACAAGCCCTACAGGGATCAGTGTCTGCAGGCTACCCCCCTTCTTTCACAAGCACTTGCCCACTTCAACGCATGATGATCAGCAAGAGATCACAGTCCAGCTACACTGATGCTTACTCCTGGAGAGTGACAACACAGGCTGCTTTCCATTATGTTCAGCTGGGTCTGAAAGAGCTCCTCACCTTACACTACATTCATTTGGGATTAGAAATCCCACTAAGCTCCAGGTCTTCTGCTTCAATTTTTCTTAGCTGGTCATTTAATAAGAACAGTTGGAAAAGGACAAATCAAAGATGGTTCTTAATTTAAACTTACTTGCAGTAAAAACACTGGCAAATCTGAGAACTCACCAACAGCTGTCACTTCATTCAGGCCAAGCTTAGAACAAAGCCAAACATCAACTGCTGAAATAACTTTTGTGTTCATTTTCCAAATGTTTCTGAATTCCTACAGGAAGTGACCAAACAGGAGGCATTCACAGGAGCTTTAACAGGAGCTGACCCAGTAGCTGAAATTGCTCTGAAGAAAGTAAACTTCCCTCTAGTCTCTTAATATGTACTTTGGCTCGTTTTATAGCAGGCAGGGCAGGGCAGCTTCTATTTGTACTTGATCATTCATCCTTCGAAGAGGGCAGTCAGAAGAATTCAAGCCATGTTTTGAATGTGGAGTTAATCAGCAACTTCACAGCAGCAGAACATATGCAATGTCAAACAATACCTTCTCAGCACTTTGTTGTCTGCTCAACAATGGATTATAGGATTGATTATTAATACACTTAAGGCTAAAGGCACAGAGCTTCCATACTTAACTCCAAACTAAGCTGCATTTATTTTCCAATCTGAACTCAGCTAACTAAAATTTAACAAAAAACAATCTAACAACACATACGATGGGAAGCTGCTTTCAGATTGGCACTGATCCAGAAACTGAGATTTAGGCGTTATTTTATTTATGTAAATCTCTGGAACTATTCCTACATCAGATTCCACATGAAAATGGATTTTAGTACTTTATTGCCTGGAACAGAAAACAACCAAGTCTCAAAAAAACAGGAAAATCTTGCAGTTTGAACCTGTCTCCAGTTCATGCTAAATACAACCGATCCCATAGTGAAACACACAGTATTAGATCTCAGAAGGACATAAAACTTCTAACAAATGAAAAAGTCTGTCTCCATTAAAGACTGCTTCTTTAGTCATTTCTCTTCAGCCCAACTTCTGCAGGACCTTTTATCATAGAAATAGATAATGCCTGAAGTGGCAGATTTAAAGTGAAGCAGCTGGAACGAATTGATTTGATACATGTTCATCCCACTCAGGCTGAGTTTGTGGCTGTTTTATACAGGTACTAGTACTAGAAAAGCACACTTGTTAGCTCTGACTTCTTTAAGACAGATTTTGGTAAACTATTTTCATGAGAACCAGTTCTTACTCTTGAAAAAGAAGAATTTAAAAATGACAAGAGTTTTATGGGAAGGCCAGACTTGTCCACATTGAAAGCTCATCTTTGAACAGGCCCGCAAAGAGCTCTCTTAGAGAGAGCTTTGCCAGGACAATTGCTGCCCTCACAGTGCTGCACATAGTCTGTCTAATCTTGAGCTAGAAGAGAAAACTCTCTGGAAAGCATTCCAGTCTCTCACTGGTTTTCCCTTGCAGAAAAACAAACTGCGGTTGCTTTAAGAAAATAAAAGTTCCTTTTACACTGCAGCTGACACATTCTTGGCTATAAAGTTTGATATGCTATTCTCTTTATTTTTCCAAGGTTGAAAACTTGATCCCTTCCTTCACCTTATAAAGCAAAGAAAATAACTTACTAAATTAAGGATGAACCTGCCAAATTACTTTCTTCCAATTGCTCAGTATCCCTTCCTATCAGTAATTGGATTAGCCAAGAGATTTATCTCAAATTGACCATCTGAAACAAAGGGATAATATTCTGTAGCATTTTAGTCAAGTCTGCTTCTGAGATTTGTGGTGTTTGGAATAACCTAGTCGGCTCAAAGCTTCAACACAATTCTCCATTCTTATGGGTGATCTTACAATGATTGCTTTCCTTACTCTAGTAGCAGAACCGTAAGATTACAACAAATCACAGTAACTTCCCAAGCATGCTGACTTCCTTCTGAAGGCTTTTTTTTTTTTTTAATGACAATATTCCTTTAAAATCTAATGTGAATTGGAGGATTCCAGTGGTAGTGCATATACTCACCTATCCATGCAGAAGAAGGTAGGCAGGATTAGAAGTCAAGTGAATAGGCTAAGGAGATTAAAAAAAAAATAAAAAAAAATACTAAAAACTATTGCCAGTGTCCCCTATTCAGTAAAGCAAACCCAAAAAAAGGAAAGTAAAACTACCTTCCAGCAGTTTTCAGGCAGGGCACATAGGTGATTTGATCAACCCATCAGGCTGTTAACCTTTGACAGTGAAGACTGCTTCGTCATTCAAACTTCAAGGTACAGTTATGTGAGTTAGTAAGGAAGGCTGTAACCATTTAACCACTTTCACATACGAATCAAGTTTTATGATTTTGATGAAAAAGATAAAGAACTCCATTCAAGGTACCTTGTTTCTGAACTCATTGCTTCTGTAGTTACAATGGCCAAATTTTTCACCTTAAGCATTTCAGCTGCCTAGAAGCAGTCAGCAAGGATCTATGACGAGTGTGTGCTTAGAGTGTCGTTCACACTCAAATTTCTAACCTTTCTAACTGCAGCATTCTAACATAACTTCTGCTTGAAGTTATTATTTTTCGTAAAAGCACCTATCTAGAAATTAAAAAATTGACCTTGAAGAAAATAAAAATTCTTGGTCACTTGTTGTTTTCAACTACCATGATAACCTTGATAGTCTGTTTTAAAATTATGTTGTGAAACTACGATGTGGAATTTGTAAAAATTACAATTTTTTTTCCAGCTGGAAAAATGTGATATCCTTTTAAACATTTGATTTGTCAAATCTGAAGTAATTAAGCGTATCAAGAGGGAGGCTGTGTTGTCCCAATTCAGCATGGAATTTTTACTCCTGCTCTGCCCCTTCATAAATACCCTTATACTATCTGAGCTACCAACTATCACAGTTCAAAGGGAGTTTTCCATTTTCACAGCAGGAATACAACTATCCTTTCAGCTAACCCAAGGCACTTCTCAGCTTATAACACTGAGGCCCATTTTATCTTGGCAGAAGCTGTCGTGAAGCTATTCTAAATCTTCACTGACAAACAACTCATATTTGCTTGGAAACTGAATCCAAACAATTGCTGGATATAGAAGGAAGAAGTTAAAGGCTTGCTTTAACAGGTAATAAGGGAAAAAAAAAAAGCAAAGCAGATTTAGAACCATATCTACTTCCGTTTCTAGTTTGTCTGTAAATAAAGACATTCAAGAAAATATCAATTATTCAACTCCTCCAGGAGGTTCTAATTTTAGCATAAACTGTTTTAAGCATAAAGGTAAACCAAGCACATATCTAATCACAGAAATACAGATAAACACATTGTTGCATCACAAACACATCACAATTTAAGAAGCCCAATCAATCCAGTCTGCAAGTAGACTGGTAAGGGAGCGGAGGGATAAAGCATATCTCCAGAGAAGACAAGTTGGAAGAAGCTATTCAGCCTAGAGAAGATAAGATTTTGACAAGACCTTTCAGCTGCCTTCCAGTAATTATAGGGGGCCTACAGGAAAGCTATAGAGGGAGCGATCTGGATTAGACATTAGGAAGAAATTTTTTTATTGCAGGTGATGAAGCACTGAAACACTTCACCCAAAAAAAACCTGTGAATACCTCATCCTTGGAGGTGCATAAGGCCAGTCTGAATGGGGCTGTAGGCAAACCAATCTGGTGGGTGATCAAGTTACACAAACAAATTGTATGAACAAACAAAAAAATCCTTGTTACCTTTGTCTGATGTTACTGTGCAAGGGCTGATCATTCTGCAAGTGGATTGGTGAGGCTGCCCGCTTTGGTGAAGAAAGGGACTCTCGGGGGGTTTGCTTTGGTGATATTGGCACTTCATTATAGGAGGAAGACTCTCGTCCAGAAAGCGTAAGTGAGACAGAACTATCCAAGGTTGCTGAAGGGTCAGAAGCCTGTCTAATGGCACTGTCACCATCTACTCTTTTGTCACTCTTTTCATTTGAAAGCTCTTCTTTAGCTGGAATACCATCTTTTTCATGGCTGGAATACTCCCTGGATTCAGAAATCACACTCTTTGACTCCTTCACCTCAGTCCTGGACAAATACAAGGAGCCAGAGTCCTTGCTTTCATCATCGTGCCTTTCACTTTTCAATCCCTTTCTTTCCACATTGTCAGGATCTTTCCTTGCCCGGGAATATCTGGATGAGTAGTCAGAATCCAAATCAGAATCAAGAGATAATCCATACTTTTCTGCCAGCTGGCGTCGTCTCTCTGCCTTGTACCTAGCTATTCTTTCTGCTTTAGACTCTAGTTCATGGGTATCCATGTTTCCTGTACTGTACAAGGACTCTGTATTTCCTCCTGTTATTTCTGCACGGTATCTGGATGATCTGGGTTGTTTCTCTACAGAAGAATCTGAAGTTTCCTCCTCTTCATTTGATCTTCCTGCCAAAAGAACAACACATACGGACCAATCCATCCAAAACTCCATCAAGTACCCTAGCTCACTTACTTTGAATGGTGGGTAAATGATTTCCATTTTCTTACAAATCAAAACATACTAGTGACTGCATAGACATATTACAGTTTGACACTACAGTCTTCAAAGGCACATAAAATGATTAAGAAGCTTACATGAATCGTAACCCTCTAAGAGTTTCATATCAAATTATTATATCACAGGCAGGTTAAGCAAAAAAAAAAAAATCCTGATCACAGCTGTTTTACAAAAGTCTTCTCCTGCTACTGAACATACGATGGAGTAGAAAATGAGGTAATTCAGCAATGGAATACACTACTTACCTAAGTGATGGCTGTATGGATCAGTTGCACGCATATATCTTGGTGTATCTTCTTCTAGTAAACGGTGTGCAACTGACCCTGGGCAGTTCTGCAGAAGCATAGGTTGCGTATCATTTTCAATTCCCTCTAAGCGTCTAGCTATTCTCTCTTTCCTGAAAAAGATGCAAAACATCTGAAGTCAAATATCCTTGAAGATTTGAAGGGAGAGTTTCAAAGAGGAGGTAACAAAACAAGCTGTATGTTTTGTTTTACAGGCCAAAGACTTTTTCTTTTTTACCTTTTCATTTCCAAAAAATCTTGGTTGTTTGGTTCAAACAGTTTTCTTAATTCTGAAACTGAGACAACAAAAGATTATACAGTTTATAAGCTACTAAGTTTCAGAAACTCAAAGAAACTTTCTAAAATGCTTCAGAATAAGAAGGAACAGTCAAAACATTAAGAGACTTCACATAGTTTTTGTCTGGAAACAAGTGTTTACCTTTTGTTTTCCTAGTTTACTAAGCTTGCTCTGACAAAAGTGCATTAGGCCAACAGACGTAAATACCAAGTTCTCCAAGTTTTTAAGATCAAGTGTAAACTGGGCAAGTTATATTTTTGTTAGCTAAGACCAAGTTTATGTGCTATATTAACTGCTTCAAAACCAGAGCTACAGTTTACTTATTACACAAAGGCTGGTGATCGTGCTTAAAGAGAAAAGTGCCCCTCATTCCTTAGTCCCCACTGCTGCAAGTGGCTCAAGCTTGGAGATAACCTGTACAAAACACCACATACTCTTCTGGTATTCCTAAGTGGTTAATCACTTCACTAGATTTCCCTTGTAGCTCTAATTGCACACATTCTCCTTCTCTTGCCCTAAACTGTTTGGTGGTGTTATGTGCTAGCAGACAGCTGTCACAGATCACAAAATAGTAGAGAACCAACAGGAGGCACGATGGATGAAGTAATCCCTATATATACGTGTATGTGCAGAATTATCAGTGGTGTTTGCAAACCACGCTGGAGCAGCAAGTGCTACATATTCAAGTGTGGTGTCACTTCTTACCACCAGGAAAATAAGCCATTTGGGCTGTCAATGGACACAGTGAATTTGTGGGACTGCTAATGTCATAAGTACCCAAACTGTCATTGCCTTGGCTAAGACATGGTGCTAAAAGCTTTGTTAACTTATTTTGAGGCAATGTATCTCTAGTCTTCTGATCCTGTTCACACAGAAAACAAAAGCTGAAGTAAACTAAAATATGCAGCCTGTGAAATCAGTCTAAGATTGCCATCTGAAACACCTGATGACTCAGAAGGATCTAGAAGACACTGTTGCACACCTCTGTAGAAGTGACTCTATCAGCTTTATTCCCTATTGGATTTCACAGTTCAAGATATTTGTAAGTCAAACATTATTGAAACACCACCCTTTTAAAGGTCAGGTGCACCTTCTTAACTATAAGAATTCATGAGCAAATCTGAGTCAGTGTTTCAGCTGACACATACATTTCTGTAGTCAATATCAATGCTTGTACATCACATCACAGCTAGGAAAATAAAGGTACTATTAACACTGTCTGTCACATCATGCTGACGTGATGAAAAGCCACTGGTACTCCAGGTAAAAGGCCTCTGACTAGTAAGACTGAATACATTCTCATTCTACTTCTTAGAGAGGCAAACGACTGAGGTACTGATATACTGTGTGAAGCTAGAGATGGATGCCTACAGGAATACAGTACACACAGGAAAAAAAAATCATCTGGGGCTCTCTCTGAGTCTACATTTTTACAGACCACAGACTCAAACTATCAATTTTTTTAAGGCAGGTTATGTCAAACTGATTGTCATCACACCATAAAAATCTAAGATGTCCCACTCTAACAGGGCTAACTGCCTCCCACATCTTGCTTAAGCATCTGCAGCAAAACAGGGGGAAGCCTTCATTGTTGAACAAATTGACCACACATGAAGACAGCCCCTGAAAGCTAGAAAGCTCCAGATGGAGATCTCTGCAAATAGATGAGAACTGGACTTGAACAATGGAAAATCTGCATCCCACACCAAGATTAAAGCAAAGATGAGTTCTTACACTGTGTTTTCATAGCTTTTTTCTCTCAGTTCATGAGCAATTCTCATGTTGCTCTACCCACTCAGGTGTGCTAGCAGTGAACTGTATTAAACAAAGATCTTATTCACGTGAAAACAAGTTGTTCCATACAGACACTAAAGGAAACGATATCTCAAATACTTTGCTTTTCACCTCTATCAAATGTACTTCTCTTTCAGTTTGTTCCTCTGGATATTAGGGTTTTTCTGTTGCATCTGTTCCCTATATATACAAGAAATGGTTGAAACAAAAGCCATAATTGTTCTGCTACTTCAAACAGGTAAAAGGCCTCCATCACTCACAGTTAATAAAACCACATTCCATCCAAACCCTGATCATTTTTCTTCCCTAATTACCAATTTATTCAGCCCTTTAAAACATCAGATTACAGGTCCTTTATAGAGTTTTAGTCAAGCTCTGAAGCACAGATTCATATATTAAAGTCTTTTCTTGCCCCCCCACCCCCTCAAACAAGGAAATTTGGCTATAAGTCATCCTCATACAAGAAATTTGGAACATCCAAAGAACTCCCAGCAGCATTAGCTCAACACCCTCCCAATATGTGTTAGTTGAAGTTCCAGAGATTCTATTACCACTCTGCAGTCCTAAAAAGAGCATTGGACTCACAAAGCATCACTACAACACCTTCCCAAACAACATGGGACAAAAATAGCATGAGACAGCTCTACACTGCCTAGTACTTTTTCCACACTTGAGAATCCAGACAGCAATCATAGCTAGGTTGACCGATACCTGCAGAGTTCTTTTGTGAAAACAGTATCACTAATACTGTTCTTCAGTAACATTCTTTAAGATGAAAAAAATAAATAAATAAAACAACTTCCACAATAAAAAGAAATACTGCCAAAAAAAGAAAAAAAAAGGATGCAGGAAGTCTTTATTACTGTAGTGATTTTTTTGCTAACTAAAACATAGCACTTCAAATCACGAAAACTAGTTGGAAAAATTTCTGCCCTGAGGACCTTGGCTGGCCTTTGCACTCTTAGGTGATCACATTTCTCTTTTTTGGTTTCCAGTTTGAATATGGTGGTGCCAGTTTCCCATCTGTTCATGAATGTTCTTCCACATGATCATTAGAAATGACATCATCTCAAAGACATCCATGACAAAGTTAAAGAATAATAACGCCTCTTCCTGAAAGGTAGCACCAAGATCTGATTCAGCACACAAGAAAGACTAAAATTCATTTCACAGTAAAAGCTCCTTATCTAAGGTAGCTCATGCTAACAGTTCATAAGCACTGTTAGTAAGTATAGTTAAGAAAAAGAAGAACAACAACAGTTCAGGAACTGTCCTGTGCTTCAGGCTTTATTTCAGGATGTTGAGCAAGATGCTATGGGAAGATATCCTCTAAGGCAGACTATCAAGGAGGCATCTTAATTTTGATAACTGTAGACCTTCTGAGCAGAATTAACCTTGTAAGACCAGGTATCCAGCAAAAGTAGCATTCTTCCACATCTCATCCTAGAGTAGTAATTTTATAAAGTATATTTGGAGCTCACATTACAAGAATTTTAATAAGCAAGCAAACACAACCCCAGCACTTCAAATTTGAGGGGGATTTCTTAGAGAATTCAGGAATATTTCAGAAAAATTACTTACAGAATATAAACATTTCTGTTGGAAGCCCTCTTTGATAATAGCACAGCAGAAACATGTTGGTGAAGTTGAAGGCATGTGATAATGTTATTTTTAAAATATAGAAGCTGTAAAATCTAAATCAAGTCTTTGAAAAGTTTCTAGTAGAAGGTAGAGATATACATTTATAAAGCTTGCACAGATGTATAGGTTTATAAAGCCTGTAAAAAGGTGGGTCAGAATTTACCTGCAACAGCCATGATTTCTTAGAAATTGTAAATGTTCATTGCAACACAAATTTTCCTCAAAATGTTGAGCACAGTAGTGAAGCCAACCAGCCTTTTTCCTTTCAGCTCTTCCTCCCACCTGGGAAGAGGATGCTCTGCAAATCAGGCTGGAGAAGCATTTGCCTTCTGTTCATGCTAGCAGGGGCACACTAATATACTTAATGTTTAATCATAATCAGCAACATGAGAGACTTCAGCTAGACTTTTTGATCATTAGTTCTTTACCTATCTGTTGAAAATTAAGTATATTCCTCTCATTTTCCAACACATGCAAATGTGGACCAAAGCTGACCCCTAGATGGGGAAAATAGGCTCAAGTAACGCAGCTCTCAGAATGTAGGAATCAGCTGCAGTACATGCCAAATCTAGCAAGTTTATTACAAAAATGAGTTCTTCAGCCAAAAGGAGACATCTTGGAACAGAAAGTAGTTCACTGAGAAGTAACTTAGAGAGAAGATTTCCCAAGTGAAGGCTCTCACAATTAACTCACTGCCCATTTTGGCCAGCATGACTGTAAAGGTAAGTATCTGGAGTAATGAGGGACTATTTATTCATACTGGCTTGTACTCTTAAGTAGTCTGTATTGTACAAATGTATATCATTATATTCTATCGATGTGCCAATGAAATCTCTTTCTAAACATTTGCACTATAAGAACAAACACACCACTTAAATGCTATGCTGGAAGACGTAAGCTGCAGTAAATTACATTAAAGAGAAAGCCAGTTAGTTCCATTTTCCTGGAATTAGTGCATCTATCCTTGTGGACTTCTGTCTGAAAAGGGTAAATACCATCAGTTTTTAAAGAATACAAACACAATTTTAATCAAAGGTCTGAGATCTACAACATGCCTGAAACAAAGGGATCATCTTTACACCAGTTACATAGAGTTCTTCTTTCAAATGTAATCTTTTAATCTAGTACCAAAAAGACTGTGACTTCCTCTAACAAACGCAGGAGAATTTCAGCTCTCTACCTCAGCTGTGTCAAAAGATAAAGATGGGACTGATGTCTTCTTAAGCTATTCAAAGTAAGATGACAGAAATTTAAAACCAAACAAAAAGTATCCCCAAATGCACAAAAAACAGCTGCTAGGTTTCTTTGAATATTTCTCTCCTTAAAATGCAGAGGAGAGACAGGATAATGGAGTCATTTTTCTTACTTGTAAAATACATTATGCCAGAGCCTCTAGTTCTTGAATAATTTGTTTGCAGTAAGATTTACTATCTACTGTAAACAACATTTCTTGCATGAGTCAAGTCACAGAACTAGCCACAGCGCACCTGCTGAATTGCTTAACAGTGTTAGTGCTAAGAGTGTTGGGAATACTGCTGCTCTGCTTCGCTACAAAATGGTCTCATCCACTATAAACTGCACCTAATGTAGTACAGCTCCTTTGGCATGCAAAAATCAAAATTCTCTGTGTAGTTAGTCATTCACATAAACACAGTGATTCTACTAGCTACTGAGCACGACTGAAAAGAGCTGTAACTACAAGCCAACTTAATACCTTTCAGTTCAGTACTCATCTACTTGCACATAGAAATGCTTCAGAAGTTTTGAATTTCAACTACTTTTTGAACTATTCAAAATGAGGTAAACAAAACTGAGCTTTATGAAGCAGGGATATAAGGCCCTGTAAAAGAGCATTGTGATTCATCCCATTTCATCCTCTTTTCGTACTTCTCGGGGAAAAGAAAACCCATCTACAAAACAGCTGCACTTAAGTGATTTTAACTGTGCTGTGCACTTGCATAGACTAACTTTCATATGCTGTTATATTACCATTTATGTTTGTAATGTCTCCCTTACCTACCTTTTGGAAGTACTGCTAAGAGGTTAGCATCAATATCCTTTGTGCTGTTTGCAAGTTCTTCTTTATCTTCAAATGAGAACTCCTTCTGAAAACTGAAAGCAACATCTGGTTTACAGAACTGTGACTGTTTCTGCTACAAATCAAATACAGTCAAGATGTAACCAACTTCTGCACGACAGTCCAACAGAGATACCAAAGAAATTACTTTACATGGGAATGAAATGAGAAATAACCAAGAAACTCACAAAGCCAAACCTAACATCATTTGAAACTTGTTTGGAACTGACTATGACACATTTTTGCATTAAATTGCCCACTGCCTTCAAAACTAGAAATTGCATTTGAAATCTATATGGAAAGACTTGCCACAAATACTAAAACGTACTTCATCAAACGCAGTACTGAATGTACTTTGCACCCAGAAGCCTGTTGCACAGCCACCTTGTCGTTGCTGCTGTTCCGGATAATAAATGGTTCATAATACACTTAATATTTGTAGGTCATGCAGTCCTATATCTTGTCACTTCATAAGAGCAAAAATGCCCAATTAGATGAGAAAGAATCTCTTAAATACATTCATTAAACAAACAAATTTTAACTCTGAAATGGAAGCATCATAATTGCCTATAGTAACTTTTTCAGAAAAAAGGTGTTCCTCCCTGTGGGATCTACTCTATTAAAAATGGATGCTGTATTCTGCCATCATGACTTCTAATCTATCCCAGACAGGTATAAGAAAACTGATTGTACTCTTAAGAGCTTTAGTAAATTATGTGGACAGGTGTAACAGATGCAAATCCCCACAGTGATCCTGGGTTCTTCATTTTGCCTCTGAATTGATATGTGTACAAGTTTCTGTCATTCTGATAGAACAAATTACACAGCCTTACCACTGCAAAATCTTTTCTTAGGACAGTTTTTAAATGGCTTTTTGAATAGTTGAATATCTCTTCATCAAGGGTGTTTGACTAGAAAAAAAAGAAATTGTCTTTTTTTTTTTTGACTAATTAATCCAGATGAACATTTCTCATTGAAAATTCTGAAGTATAATGACTAAATAATATTTTACATGAATTCCAAGCAATATTTGCTTCTTAATCACTTACAAATAATCTTCCTTTGTATGAAGACACTGTGTGGAGAATTAAACTCTAGAAATGACTATAAAGAACTGGCTGTGTCATGTCCAGGCACCATGCCACCTGCTGCAAATTATCTTCAACAACTGCACTTAAAGTAATTGTTCAAGATGCTGCCAAGAGAAGGAATGCTAGCCACCACAGAAAAGCAATAGCAAATACAAGATTAAGAGCAGCAGTAAACCGTCTGTTACAGAAAACTGTGCATCCTTATAGGCTGAAAACCCTTTTAACAGAACTTAAAAAATTAATTCCATAGTGGCCACAAGCAATTGGGTGCATATACCATCTGAGACTGGGCAGGGACTCAGTCAATTAATTGCACACTTCCACATGCCTAACCCCACACTGCAAGCACTCATGGCTTTTATTAGCTTCACAATACACTATTTTCTTACAGACAGCTTCTGGAGAAACCCCAAGGTTGAGAGACTCTGTTTCAATTGAAAGCAGTTTCTACTCCTTTTGGCTGAGGATGGAAAGTACAAATAAATAAAAACCAAAATCATTTTCTCAGAACATTTTGATCATTTAAGATTCATCTCAAAGTGCCGAGGGATCCAGATTATGACTTTCGAATATCTGGGGTTTGTTTGACAGCGTCTCTAATAGCTCCCGTAATGCTTCTGTCAGTACGGTACTCGGCTTCCATTAACGTAGGGCACTCAGCATTCACTTACGCAGCAAAATCCTTGTTTAAATTAACTGCACACTAACATCCACCACTGTCCCTGAGTCACATATGAATTTCCAAGGAAAGAACCATATAGAGTCATGCCTAGTACTAGCATATTGGTTGCAAAAAGAATGACATTATTGGATGGCTTGTGGATTGTCAACAAACTCTCAAATACTGCAAACTAGTTCAGTTCCCCTTGGCCACTTCAGCCAAACTGTAACAAAGACTCTGAAGCTAGAGATCCTTCGATTGTAGCCCAAGTGTCTCTCACAGGGTTTGCATGCATTTGTTCTCTTGCCACCATAGTTAGTTACGTTAATCCTTAACAGAACTTTCCAAGTTTACTCAGGTTTTTTTTTATTTTTTTTTAATACAAGCTCTCCCAATTTCATAGGTCACCATCAAAAAATATTCTCTACCTGATTCAGTTTTAAGTCATCTTTTGAATAATGGTTACCAGAATTGGAACTTTTTGACTCTAGGCCTGGTTCCCTTAATGTCCTGTAAGAACAGGACTTCTAATGGAGAAAGCACAATTACACGACCAGTTAGATGAATGATGAGCTCTATAATGTTTGCCTTTTTATAACTACACTATATTAATTGCTCAATCCCGCAAGAGAAACTAATACGCTGAGGCTTTGCTTTCAACAGTTGCAAGTGACAGAAAAATTTATCAGCCCCCAGTGTACAGCTGTACACTTAGTATTATTACATCCCTTTTTTCATTCCTCCTCAAGGTCACCCAGTTCCTCCTGCATGTGAGCACCTTCTTCCTTTGTACTCTGCTCATTGGCAGATTCCATTAGAATTCTTGTAATAATCACAAACTTATTAAGCTTCACCTTGCTGGGCTACATGGCATCATAGGCTACCTGTTTCTCACATCCCTTCACAGTTTCCCCAATGTCCTCCTTTACCCTCTTCCTTGAGACACACTGCCAACATCTATTTATTTATTTTAATAATTAACTGTTTTCATCTAGTGACTACATTATTCACAGAGAAGAACTTTTGCTTCTCCTCTTTGGAGGCAGTTTTGTGGTATGCTCTCTCACATTGCTGCAGGTAGTATTGCTTGTTTTAAATACTTACACATTAGAAACAAAACATTTTCAACCAACGTGTCAATTATATTTCTTTCACTTGATCAGAGAATTCAGAGACAAGAGTACTGTTCTGAAGATGATGGTCTGTCCAAATAATTGGCTATTTAGAGGTACATATATAAAATATGTTCTAAAAATGAATGTAGACAGATTTAGGACATGTCACAGTATTCACTAAGAACATTCATTAGGAACCTAAATTGAGTCAGAATGATGTTAAAGCAATGCCAAGTAGTTTTAAACATAACAATTTTGGGAAATTATTCATAAGGGTTTAAAAAATATAAGCAATTCCATATCAAGCCTTCCCTTTTTTTCCCCTCAAGGGGATCTATCTAGATGTTGCCCTATTTACCCACTGAGCATCATCAATATAGTTGCTTATGTAGGGTCAGACAGTCCTATTTAGATTGCCAGGTATACTGTGCTTTCAAACTCATCCACTGCCCTTTTTTCCAAGTATCTCAACTATATCTACTCACCTTTTTTTTTTTTCATTAATTTCTCAAGTCATGTTACAAATCTAGGTGCAGGTTCTGATCAGCACTACCAGAAGTTTCTGCACTTCACAGCCAGGCTATGACTATTCACAGCTGAAGTAATATAAGCATATTAGAGTTCTTCTAAATCAAAGAAGAAAACCACCTACTTTTAGAAGAGGGCAAGAATATCTTTCTTCTTAAAGTCCCTGTTAAATCTGAGTATCACAGAACTACAGAAAATCACAGAGTTGTAGGGGTTGGAAGGAACCTCCAGAGATCATGGAGTCCAACCCCCCCTACAAAGCAGCTCCCTACAGCAGGCTGCACAGGTAGGCATCCAGGCAGGTCTTGAATATCCCCAGAGAAGGAGAATCCACAACCTCCCAGGGCAGCCTGTTCGAGTTGCTCCGTCATCCTCACTGTGAAGAAGTTCCCTTACATATTGGTATGGAACTTCCTATGCTCAAGTTTATGGCAATTTCCCCTCGTCCTGTCCCCCCAGACCGCTGAAATGAGGTTGGCCATAAAAGTTTGTACCAAAGGAGGAACTCCTCCTCTTTTGCTTGCCTGGAATATAGCCTGTGTTTATGGTTCATGAAATAGAATCAACAGCATGAGGTCCCGCAAGTTCACTTCAAGGAGGATTTACATGTGGTTTGGCCTCAAGCTGACAAGGAACTCATGCTCTACAAATTTCAGGAATTCATATGACTCCTTTTAAAACACAGAGTGTTTCACAACCTCAGTAGTTTTTCTTTAAAAACAATGTAGAATTGGTATCAGTAGAGCATCTGATAACCTCAGTAGGTACACTGTTCTTGCAGGTTCCAAAGTGTAGGCTCCTTCTATACATGAGGGATTCCAATTTGAAAACTTCATCTGCTGCAGTAGCAGCATACGGTTTCTAAATAGCTGTCCCACTAACCTAGTTACGTGCCCAAAAGCAAGCAGAAGTTTGATCCAAATGCCACTGGTAACACTGCTCTCACATCTGGATTAAAACTACAGGATATAATGAGATTTTCTGATTGAAAGAGATATATGAAAATTCACTTGTATATCTGCCAGAATGGGTTTGGCATTTGTTATTCTTCTTTCACTGAATTCCTAAATAAAAGATCTATTCCACGGTTGCATCTTTCTTCAGTAGCCTTATCCCAGCTTTCCCCTGTCTGCACTCCATAAGACTGCATCTGGTACACCTGCTTCTTGTTTTTCTACAGTGTCTACGACAGAAGACAGCAGGGAACCAGAAACACTCAAGAAGTATGTACTGATGGTGGGGGGGGGAGGAGTACACTGAAAAGATTTTTGCAGACATGAGTCTGGGTGCCCAAGGCTGGTGGTTGGATCTCAGCCAGCAAAACAGCTGTTTGATAGCACAGGAGGCAGTTCCCAACTTCCCAGCCAGTAATGCTCTGTAATGAGTGAGTCCAGCAAGCATGAAGGTGGAAACCAAAGATGAAATGGGGAACAGAGAGGGAATGCAACCTGCCACGTTGCTTACCTAAGCAAAACCTTACCCAGCCTCATATGACCAGTCCTTAAAGCTGCAAGAATGAGGCAGCAGTGCCCTACAAGGAATCAACCAACTCACCCCTCCATTCACCTGCAAGTCCCTTTCTATATAATGACAAAGCTCTCTGCACAACTGGACCAGTAATTCCCCTTTCCTTGACCACCTCACTTTTCAGACAGATCATTTTTGCATACTGATTCACTAGATGTCTGTACTGTATCCATGCCTTCCAGGAAAGTGGGGCTTTGAGCAACTTCATATAGAGGGAGGTATCCCTGCCTATTGCAGGTGGGTTGGAACCCTCAACCACCTCAAACCATTCTATGATTCACTGCACCAGCACGAGGATACAGCACAGAATGAAACTCTATCCTTAGCAGTGAAAGTCATAAATTTACATGATTATTAAGGAGGCAGTTTTCAATAATTGTTCAGATCAAGGCTTGATCCTGTGAAAGGACGGAGAATCATTTTTCCCAGCAAAAGAAAAAAAATGGAGATTCATGCCATGACTTCAAGTAACAATCATGCAACAAATTATCTTCACCAGGCAAGAAGTCAAACTTGGCCTTACCTTAACGCTCTCTTCCTGTGGAGCAATCGTGAAGGTTTAAATCTAACCGAGTTTCCCTTGTCAAAACCTGTGAAATTAAATAATAATAATAATAATAATGCTTTAATAAATAAATAGGGAACTTTCAGGAAACCAGCTTCTACCCTCCATCAATAGTTCTTTTCCACTGGAAAAGACTGTACAAAGGCATTTCTTCTAGTCAAAAGGGTAATGGCTGGCACGCCCAAGGTGGTGGTATACAAAAGCCTTGTGAAAGTAAGTACAGGCAATAAAATATACGGCAATTTCATAAAGTATTGAAGCTTTTGACATTCTAATCCCAGTATTCAGTGTAACACTTCAGCTTGGGGGGTATCATTTAAACTGCGTGACTTGGTTTCCCTCCTTATAAAATGCGCAGTAGATACGTTTATAAAGCACTTTGATAATGAAAAATGCAGCAAGAGCCTTTATGGCTGCAGTCGGGCAATACTCTGGAAACTGCAAAATCATTGCAGAAATCACAGACATCCAGCTGAGGGTTTGTGGTAGCAACATTATTACACCATCCATGACAAAAGCATTTCGGAAGGTTGCCCACTGTTTGGAAACTCGTATCTTTTTCTGAGTAACCGTAGGACTTGAACTGCATTCCACTCTGATAACAAACATGTTTACATGAGCAAAATTACATGAGATGCAGTCTTAAATTCAGGAAGTATGTATTACAAAGCCACTGCTTTCCAAACCTCTCTCTGAACCGCAGCAAGCAACAGGCAACCTCCCCTCTCTCCCCACAGATGTAACTTCCTCATTTCTGCGCTCAAGAACATCACTGTAGGTCTATAAATGATGACTGCCTCCATTCAGCAGTGACAATGATATTAGGAGACCTTACAGAACAAGTAGCCAGGAAGCAGGGTAGTCTGGTCTGTTACTGCTGCTGAAGAAAACATGAAGCTGCTAAAAGTGTACTTCCGATGAGAAAATGGCTTTTAATCTCCATTTGCATGAAGCCAACTACCCCCAAGACTCAAAATCAATAAACCATTATTCATCTTATTCTTCAGACAAAAACTTCAAAACAATTCAAAAGTAGCAATAAACCTTCAAACTCTAGTGCAGAGCACAGATTTAACTATTTCAAAGAGGAGTTAACCAGCCAATATATTTTGCTATATGTTGTTGCATTAGTTAAATAAAGAAATTGTTTTGCAAGCAAAAATATGCTTGTATTTTAAAATCTAGGTATGACATTTATTATTTTTGCAGAAAGGGTTTAAAAAAGCTTATTATAGCTGACAACATCAGCCTGAATTTAGAAAATGCATATTTTCTCAATGGCTTTCAAAACTTTTTGTCCTTCCTTTGCTCTTCCATTTCTTCCACTCAACGTCACCTATCCAGGTCCACGTTTTTAAAAAAATAAAAATAAGTTTAACACCTTGTCTATATAAGGCTTAAAATGTACAAAAGGGCATTTTTTGGCATTTGCTGTAAGTCACTGTAGATTTCAAGCAATTGTGCTAACACTGAAGAATGCTGCTAATAAGCAACTTTTTCCTGTTTTTCTTAATGTCCACTTTCTCTCCCCAAGCAAATGGAGAATAAAGCACAAAAGATTACACAGAAACAGCTTGTCAGACCAAACAGAGTATTTCAGGGAACAGTATTAATGGTATATAAATCACTGCATTTTACACTAGAACATTAGAAAGAAAATAATACTACTACTGTAAGTATGTCTAAAAAGGCCAAGTTTATATCACTGTGAGAACAGCATGCCACAGCTTAACAAGCCCAACTCGGTGTCAGTTCAGTTAATCAGAACCAGGCATATCTTCAACACACAGCCATTCCAGCAGGATAAGCACCCATCCTATAATTTCTGGCACTAAAACAGCTGTCCACCACAAAGCCCTCAAGTAGACCACAGAGAAACGCTCTCTACCCTGGCCAAAAATAAAGAGGGGATACGAGAGGGGAAAAAGGCAGCCTTCAACACTGCAGTGGGAGAGGAGCTGCTCAGATGGGCACGCAAGCTTTTATGACTCTTGCTCCCCAATAAATACACATAGTAATATTCATACACACCATATTTATTATGCCTCAAAAACCTCTTAAAACTCTGCTGTAATTTGTAGGGTAAGCTCTTCTCTTCCCACACACAAATAAACAGAGAACTACGTGCTGTTACACAGCTCTGATATTTTATGAATTTCCTCCTGTTCAAATTAAACCCCATGTGGGAGGATTAAAGTCCAATCAAACTTACTGACTGTAATATGGAAGCCTTAAGATTAAATACGAGCACAGACAAAAAAAGTAAAAATAATTTTGCTTCAAAAGGAAATAAATAACCCCACAAAATGAACATCAGTCTTATTTCAACGGTTAATTTAAAGAAACCCTCATAATACCTGATACACAGAAAGAAAATCATTGCAACATCATTTTGTCCCTTCTTTCACTGAAATATAAACATACACATAACCCTATTAGCACAATTTTAAATATTTATATTTAAAATTGAGAGTATATTTACTGAAGCATAAATCGAACTTGCTCACAAGTTTAACCCCTTGTTCAGTCTTATTTCCTCCCCCCCGGGGGTAAACTAATAGATAAGACCACTGTCCCCAGTTTAATACATAGGAAATGAAAAATGCTGAATTAAAAAAAAAATCCAGATGCAACCTTACACTGCTATTTGCTATATTTAAAAGCCTTAAGTTGGTAGCAAGCTAAGCTAATTAAAAGATCCATCTAATCGGATCTTTCAAAAGTGTCCTTTAGGAAATAATGAAACAGCCGAAGTGACTAACTGCATACTGATCACTAAAGTAGCTAATGTAGCTGAAGGAGATCCAGTCAAACAATATTTATACATGCAACTGTATGAGAGATTAAAAGCACACAAACAAACTGCATTTCCCTCTATCTACTTGAAACTCTTACCTTGCTCCTCAGCGTGTTTAACATTTCCCAAATAGCTGGAGATCCAAGGATTTCGGAACATGGTTGTACAAACAAAGGACTCAGCAAAGAGAAACTACAACAGCAGCTAATTCCCAACCAGCCACAGCCCTAGGCCTGTCTGAGCAATATCATGTAGAGATTTTTTCATAGCACAGGACTGGAGCTGTCAGGCTACCGCGTCCCGGGGAGTACAGTAAATGCATAGCAATAGGCTGCAAGCTGGAGCAGCTCAAGCCAGTAATCAGATTACAAACAGAAATTAGGCACATGAATGCTAAAACAGATTGGGCAATGGTGATTGGAAGATTTATAATATCACCCACTTCAAAGATGCAGCCAAATCACATGTTATATTCCTGCAAGATGAATGCAGAACATCTAAATCTTCATATAAAAAGAAAGAATTCTGCAAAAAGAATAATGCCTCTCCATCTATGATCAGGATAAGCTGCAATGCTTGCTGAAGAAAAACTGCATCAAAGCTGCCAAAAAATGGACTCTGTTAATCATATCATTATGCTAAACGTTTTGCCCAACTATTAGTTGGAACGTTTAAAACAGACAAGATTTATGGATAACATGTGAGCAAAACTACTGGTGGGGGTGGGGATTTAAGAACAGACACTGCAGCTCAAAATATTTTAATTTGAGACAGAAGGTGTAAAATTGCACAAGTACTGTCTGTCTAGCTACCATTTTTTTTATTAAACAGATTTGATGGATTTTCAATCCAAGAGAGGAGTCAGAATTCTTTACAGCTCATTGTGGAAGTCTGGAAGTGTTTGTTCAAAATGGGGCAAGAGCCCTGGCTCAGCCTTCCACAGCTCTACCTGGACATCCCAGCCAACCACATAAATACCTGACCGAGACAGACCCACACATTGAACTCCATCCAACAGAGGACAGAAGCTGCCTGCTGGCTTTTCTGTCCCAAACACACTTATTCGTTATCTTCAGAGAGGTTTTAGCCAGTAGCAGCAAACTCCGCACAAGGATGAGGTTCTTAGGACACTGAAAAAATCCTAGAAACAGAAGTTCTTAACTTGGCTTATCAATTTTTATGGCACCTGTTATATCGGAACCCTGATCCGTGCTTGAAATCTCCACATACCAGCAAAAATATAAGCACCAACGCTGTGAAAGAAATTCCAGAACTACAAGTGAAAAATATTATCTATGGAAAAACTAACAGTATTAATTGGCTCACTGTGAAGCTGTAATTAGCTTCTCTAGGTTATCAAAACCACAGCTTTTCATGCTAATGGGTTCTTGCAATGTACGTAAGAAAATCCACTCCATATTGTCTAATGTTACTGCTATTTTATTTTTAATTATTACCAATCTTGAGTGGCTTTAACAAAAGCATGATTATTGGTTGATCTTTCAACTGTATAGAGCTCCCTCAAGCAAGAGTAGTCCAACACTTAGGACGTGTCACTGAAGCCAACTAATTCCCCAAGTAATACATACTCTGATGGCATGCACCCTGTTTTTCTCTCTGCTTGTAACCTTACTAACTCTTGCATTTAATTCTAACCACCACAGCACTATTACACAGAACAGGGACTCAAACACTGCTGTGCTGCATGGACCAGCTATACCAGGCCTAGAAAATCAAAAAGCAGTGACAAAAAATGTAATCAGTCAACACTTGTTGAAAACTTGCCATTAACCTGAACACCTACCTTATGGCCTAGACATACACGATGATGTGCTTAAAACACAAATGAGATAGTGAGTGTGGAGGTAACACAAACGAGATAGTGAGTGTGGAGGTAACACAAACTGCTAGTAAGCACCTCCTGTGGACATTATAGTCCGAACTCTGCCTCTATGAATACTACTCATATGAATACTTCTTGCTTGACTTCATGAAATGAGTGTATTACTTACTACCTGCAGCATTTTTAAGCACCTGTAACTCACTCAGTACACAATAAGGTGTGGGCTTTTTTCCATAAAACACAGATAAGAAATTAGAATTTGATAAATCTCATGACCATGGTCTTTAGAAAGGTTGGTGAAGAAGTTAAGACTTGACAGCTCAGCCTTAGTGACCCACTGGTATGACCACAATCATATTAACCATTCCCTTCTGTTTTTTGTGTATGCTTTCCTGAAGGTACCAGACCAAAATCTCTGGCTATCAAAGGAGGCTAGCTCAGCTCAAACATCACCCCCATGCCTGTGCTGTCTCATAAGGCAGAGAAGATAGGTGCACAGTTGCATTTGTAGAGGGAAGGCCAGGTTTCCACATCTCACTGCTGTAGGTCTCCAGCATTTTGTCCCCAGCATCATTCTGATGAAGCATGTGTAGAAGGTAAAGCACACAGAAGCATGGAAAAATGGGAAATCTGATACAGCACACAACCTGCAACCATAGGGTCACATCAACTTCTCCTCAAGACAAAGGCTGTGTGCCAATGCTGCTATCAGTGTTAAAGGTCTTAAAGTCACGAGGAGCTGGAGTCTTAAGATATTACACCAAGGCTATGCACTTCACACAGGTCAGTTTGCATACTGACCTTCCTTTCCATCAAAAAGGGGTGTCTCAAAAGGTCTCCTATTGGAAGAGAGATCTCTGTGCTGACCCTTAATCAGCTTTAGGAATGGAGAAGACACCTGGGTAAAAACAGTAAGTCAGAAGGGTCAAACAGTCTTATAAAGTAAGTCTTGGATTTAGGTTTTTGCTGCCTGTTTGGAAACAGTGGGTTTGAGAGAAAGCCTTTCCCAGAAGAAAAGAAATCCATCTCCAAGTACTTGAGGAAGGAAGGACGAAGAGCCTTTTCTCCTTTAAAGCAATCCTGACTCCAAGACCTAGAAGTATGCTCAGCCAAACTACATTATCAAGGCTGTTGCAAATCAGTAGTAATGTTCTTGTCCTCCCCTGCCATCATTAATTCCTGAGCTTTTGTAGCCTCCAACATAAGCAAACAGAAAGAGAACAACAGTTGAGCTGCTGGAAAGGGGGGCAAACCCAGCTGGAGGTGAAGTTTGCAGTCATCTGGGCAAAGAGCTGGAGGTTAAGCACGCATACATTTCCAGTCTGAGACTGCTCATGAAAAGACCAGCTGGAAGCTAAATGCTGTTCCGAAGCATCCCACAGGAAGAGAAGGAAAATATCTTCCTTTTGTCTGGCAAAACTAATCATTGTAATCAAAGTTGGAGTTTAAACAGCTTGCAAACTGTTCCCAACTTACAGGGCTGCCAGCCTCATAGCACTGGAGAGTTATGGATCAGGTCCCACTAAGATCAAGCCTTTTTATTTCTAAATTTTGATCACATAGGAATTTATATTTAGATGTGTTCTCTGCGATAAGGAGAACCAGATACTTCGTTGTGACTTGCAGTTACGATGAAAACAAAAATCAAAGAAAGCTCATGACAGCTGTTTGAAGAAAGTCTAAAAAAAAAAAAAATTTTTTTTTTTTAAATCAAGAATGCTGAGGGGAAAAAAAACAAAAACAAACCACCACAGTGAATGCAAAGAAACTTTCAGCAAACATGCTATTTAGGTAAACACGAGACCGAGCAGCATGGAAAACTGAGATGATCTGTATAAACAAGATGATGAAATAATATTTGTATCTATGCTTTGTAGGGTGAGGTCTAAAGAAGCTCGTGAATTTTACTCTGCTGTTCTTCTCCTGGATAGGCAGAGAATGCACTTGGAATAGCAAGTCCAAGTAAGCAGTGTTGAGATCTGAGAGGCTGTGGATGAGCTCAGGAATGAAGGTTAGAAGAGAGGACTAAACTAGACCACTCTTTTCCATCCCTCCCTCCACCTGACCCTTCCTATACTCCAGGTCACACACACACCCAAGCATACCCAGATGGTTTTCAGCCCACGGGTATGTATTTTTAAAGGTAAGCACCAGGGCACTAGGAGAACCTTCCTTTTCTTATCAATCCTTTCCCCCACTCTCCAGTGAGTTCTGCCAAGGTTTTCAAGAAATGATTTAACCTAAAGCTAAAGACACGTCAAAAATCTAACAGGAGATAACTTACACAGTATAATCACTTACAGCAAGTTAAGGTCTCAAGTCATCTTCAAGTATCCTTGCTTGCAAATA
This sequence comes from Odontophorus gujanensis, assembly GCA_013399175.1. Classification (NCBI taxonomy): domain Eukaryota; kingdom Metazoa; phylum Chordata; class Aves; order Galliformes; family Odontophoridae; genus Odontophorus; species Odontophorus gujanensis. The sequence continues at coordinate 56,865 of VXAB01000650.1, read as the reverse complement.
CAGTGTATCTGGGATTGGCAGCACCAGTGGGTTTTGTCATCTCAACCCAAAGCCCATGGTTCACAAACAAGTGAAATTCTTCTTTTCTAAATGAAGTCATTTATAAAGTCTTAAATTAGGATAAAGTTTCCTGATGTGGTGCCATCTCTCCAGAAGGAACCAAGTTTAATCCTTTCCACTTTTCTTTTTCACATTTCCACCACACAGCAGTTTTCAAATAATGATTCTGTCAAGATGTCTGCTGTTTGGGTACTGACTGTGTTTCGGACAAGTCTTCAAATAAATGTCAGCATCACATCACCTGTGTGACAATTTAAAGCAGGTCACATGGAAAGATCAGAAAAGCTGATTAGTAATGGTCATAAAGAGAACTAAGCATTTTTGGTGTAAGGCAACATATGTGTTAAAAAAAATATGGATCATCTTTTGGTACCAAATGTTTACTAATGCTCTGGAAAATTCTATTTTCTATGTGTATTCTAAGAAAAGCTTTCAGACTGATTACTATTTCAGATTTAACAAAATCTCAGCCAACCCATTAATTTTAGCAGTTAATTAGTCCTAAAAGGAGATGCTGGTACCCCTTTCAATCTACAACACATTTCTTATTCGGAAATGCAAAGGTGATTCCCACTGACATTCCCACAACTTGGATCACTGTTTATCAAACACTATGTTGAGACTGGAGCAAATATAAACACCTTCAAGGTTTTCCTCTTAAGACTAGCTCCTAGGAGGATGCTGGAAGTCTATACACTCCTCTCACTTGTGGTAGTCAGACACAACGGTGAGGCAAAGGGTTTATCTAAAATGAATCAGACTTTGTATCTGTGAGCCTGAATCTGTAAAAGAGCATGTCAAGTGTGCACCAATAGGGATAGACTGAGTAAACTGCTGGAACAAAGGGATATGGGAGGAGCTCCTGTCCCAGTAGGATGTGCAATTTGTATGACCAAGCAGTCCAAGAACTTGGAGGAAGAAGAGGTTTTGCCTAGCAAAATAATGGCTACGCATTTTGCACCAGAGCCTGAAGTAAAGCAGCTGCAGTCAGATTGTAGAGGCATGGGGTCAGCCTCTGCAGACACCATTAACATCAAGTCATAGGCAGCAGCCTCTTGTTTACTAGTGCAGTGCATGACAGCTTTGCTGTTGCAATGACCAAGGGTACAAAAAAGGGACTGCTTGTAGGGATCCTGTTCTCCTATCAAGTTGTCTAGGACAGGTTTCCCCATCTTGTGTCAACTACAGTCTCTTCTATCTCCAGAAAGCTTTCACCAGATTGCAACACAACCCGCATAGGGCTGTCTCCTTGCCTACAGCAGCAAGTGGTCCTGGGCAGTAAAGAGACATTAAAAGCACAGCCATGCTACCAGGATTCCTCCTGGCTGCTTCATCAGCTCACATTTAAAGCCCAAAAAGGGAGCAGAGAAGCATGCATACCACAAGAAAGAATTTATAACAAAGTTCCTTGGCTCTTCTCGATAGTCATCTAAGGAAGGCATTGATATTGTTTACCACAGTGATGTGACATTTCACAGACCACTTCATAGCCCTGCATACTTACCTTGAAATATAACTCATTTTATGCCTCAGACAAAAACAATCTTGTGGACAACAAATCTAGATCCAGCTCCCATCCTGTTTATAGCATGTTGCAATGCTTTCCCAGCAAATTAAATATTCAGTAAAACAAACAAACAAACATATGGCCTATTCTAGTGCTGATGGTCAAGGTGACACAGCTCAAGTACAAACCCCACCACTGAAAAAAAGTCACTCTGAATAAGCACATACACGAGGTTTAATTGGCATCCAGCACTGCTAAGCACAAATTCAGGAAGAAAGGAAATCTGTTTAGCACAGTGATGTTGCATTTCTGGAGCAACTCCCCTGGAGAGCTGCTTTAAACTCAAAGCAGTCAAGACCTTTTCTCTCTATTGCCCACATGAGCTCCCAAGCTCCCTGCAAAGACCCCAGGTGTGCACAGTGCTCAGTGGGGTGCTGATCGCTAACAGCAAGGCAATCAGCATCAGACCTGAAGAGCCTTACCAGAGCTGCACAGCACCTGGCTGTACTAAACTTGACTAAATCTAGGGGGATTTCACTGAAGGAATAACACAGACTTGTTTTTTAAGCCTTTGTCCACATAAAAGTCAGCTTTTAGAAGGGGAGTATGATGAAACCTAGTTGACCCCTGGTCTGTACACAGGCTCCTGGAAACAGGAGTGTTGCTTTAGGCAAAAAAATACAGTCCTCCAATAAAGGGCATAAACTGCACAAGAAGAGAGTAGAAACAGACCTGAAGCCACAAAAACAAAACAAAACACTCCTCTTAGTTCAGGTGCATGCCTAAAATCACATAGCATGACAAAGAACGAACACGGACTTTAAAAGGCCACTGCAAGGCATTCAATATGTGGGACAGCAATGTGAATCTTAGGGTATAACTGAGTCTGTGAGAAACACTTCAGGAAAGAGAGCTGCAATTGCAAGGATTTACACTGGAGGATTTCCTGAGCCAGCTCTAGCAGGATGCGGCTCCTCCAGGCACAGCACATGGCAGTACTGGGCCGTGTCCCTCGGGGCCTGGGCTGGATCTGTTCCGGGCTGTGCGCTCCTCGCTGCCCTGCAGCACATCCTGTCCCTAGACACCATTGCCACAGCCTAATAAGGCCACACTGAGCTCCGTGCTGCCTTATGGGTCACCCAGTGCTTACCTTGTGGTCGCCCGCCCACCTCAGGTTTCCACAGCAAGGGGTGGGAGAGGCAACCACATAGCTTGGGGTGAGCCAAGGGCAGCACGAGCCTGTGGGCAGCTGTGGGGCGGCTTTCCATACAGCACTGTTTAGGATTGCTAGCTGCAGAAATAATGGGGCTTCTCGCTACACGAATCGCTCAAAAGTAGGCCAGCAGCGCGGGTGCAGCCAGCCACCAGGCAGGTACTTGTCAAGCATGGAAACCAACTGAACAAGATAAAAGCAAAACACAGACACTCATTTGAATGTTACTATTGAATTATTTAATGCTGTTGATCAGTTATGGTGAGATTTGCTGCAATTCAGACAGATGGCTTCAAAAGTAACAGTCTGCTCTCTCCAAAATAACTATCTAGCAAAAAAGCCTGCTGCTTGGTGCCTCTTTTGTAATGCTGGCTAACCCCTCCCTCACTCCCCAGGTAATTTCAAGAGACTAGATTTGGACAGCTCTCCTTTTTCAAAGAGCATAGGCTGCACAGAGAGCACAGCACCTGCCCGAGGCCATGCCAGGCCACAGAGCACAGGTCACCTCTGCCTGCTGCTGCCAGCAGGCAGCACTTCAGTGCAGACACAGCTCCACGCCCTGTCTGGCACTGAGCAGTAAAGTACAGAGGCAGTTCAAATGCTGCTCGTACCCTGATATTTCTAAAATTGGCATCCAATCTTCTAAGTGCTCTGCTGCCTTGAGTGAAGCATCACTGGTGAGCGTGCTGCTGAGGCCGCAGCCTGGCTGTCCCATCAGTACGCATGTGCAGGGCACATAGGAGGCAGTGCAGGGGATGCTGCCTACCACCCTGGGAGATTTAATCCTTGAAACATGGAACTCGGTCCCACAGCTCTGAAGGACTGAACAAACACTGCTCAGTGCCTACCAAACGCTAGATGTATGGAAGAATGCATTTAAGGGCCATGATTCTCTCAGCTAGAAAGACCTACAACACAGTGATTAAAACTGAGCCATGATTATCACCCCAGTGAAAGAAATCAAACTGCCGCAGGTATGCCCAGTTCCCACAACAACCCCCACGTTCATACTGTCAGATTGAAACTGAGAGCATATTTGGCGACTCGTTCTTTCAATAGTGTGCATTAAGCAATAGAGCTGTGAATCATGCTGGCACTGCGTAAGCTCAGTCATTATCATCTCAGGATGAAGCCGTGCCCAGATGCACTCACAGACCCTGGCTCAGAACTGCTGATTTTCTGCTAAAATACACCTCGCTAATCCAAAGAAATGGGGCACGATCAAAAAAAGGCCAGGGATAATTACACACCAGTAGTCCTAAAAATAAGCTAACTCACTTTGTGCCCAATTTGCTTAGATCAGCAGCACAGTATGTTCTCATTACTATGTAATATTAATAACAAAAGCTGTACAAAAGTAAATAACTCACAGGGAATGAGATGGATTGGTGTGTGTGTGCATTAGACAGATCTGTCAACACAGTCTTACAAAGAATAACACTGGACTATGGGATCGGTCACAATTAACACCAACAAAATCTACCAGGCTTGCACTACATTCTAACAGAAATGGATTTCAAGACTTCAAGATTTTTCTAGTTTCTCAGAATACATACTAACAAACCACAAGTACCAGGGAGAACTCCTTTTTGATTAAAAAGGAGAACCTCCAACAATTCAGACACATCCAGAAAGCCACTGTGACACTCTCACAGGTGATAATTTGGCACCTGTTAATTTAGGGCCATTTGTGCAATTGCACACTACAAAATACTTTCAAAAGGCTTTCATGCTTTTGCAGTTTTAATTTCAAACAGAGGTAAAGTAATAGCTGACATTTTTCCATTGTAACACTCACACTGTCCATCTTTGCTCACAGATGTTAAGAATTCCAAAATCACACTTCAGGTAGCAATTTTGGAGTCTGTTTAGAAATATGGGAGTATCTTATCCATTGTAAGACAGAAAAAAAAGGGAAAAAAAGACAATTAACATTTTTGTATCTGTATGCTGATAATCTTAAATGCTGGGTCCAGAAGTCACCTCCACCAGAAAGCATGACTTTTTTATTGCTCAAGGCAAAGCACAGATCTTTGACTCAGCTATATCTAAGTGGTACAGAGCTAGGAGTGAGAACTCTATCCTCTTCAAGAATAAAGTTGGAAGGTTATTTAAGAAAAATCTATGCATATCAAAGGTGACAACTAAAGAACAGAGTAATGAATGAGTCACATAAGTCCTCTGCTTTAAATAAAGGCTGAATAGGCCTGGGCTTTCCCCCCCCACCAAGTCAGGACACTTCCTCCAGTGAACTTTTAAGAGTCAACTCCCACTCCATTGCCCATGAGAGAAAATACATCTGCCATGTAACCAACAGCTATGTGTTGCAGGGACATCTCTGGACTGAAGGCAAATAGGGGTTCAGTGAGATAATGAAGAGTTTCTTCCCCTGCTTTAAACTCGATTAAATGCAAAGTATCACTGCTCTGTTCAAATGAAATGCAGTGATCAGAGAAAACAGAGATCCTACAAATGAAAGAAGTTGAGAGGTTCATTATGCTTTCCCAAGAAGATTCCCTTGGACACCTTGAGAACATAAAGTTGACACTACTAAGTCTGCTCTGCTGCTCCACAGTGCATCCTACATGGAGTAGCTCAGCTGCCTCAGATTGCACCAGTCTTTCTGAGATTAAAGACTGCCATTCCCAGCCACATTCCTTTCACTTCCCTAGCTCTTACCCTTGCTAGTTCCTCTCTTTTGGCTTTTATTCTTGCTGCTTTCCTTATATCTCTACCTTCCTCCTGCACCCCCATCCTATTGGTAACCCTGTCACATCTTTGTTCATTAGTGCTTTCCAATTGACTTCCATTTCTCCCCCATTTCTTCCCCAGTTCCTACTGCAGACTCCCCCATCACACCCAGTCCCACCTTTGTGGCTCCAAACCAGGACACCTTCTCTAGGTCCAGTCCAGCAGACTCAATACTTACCCTCCCCTTCAGTAGGTGAGATCTGCACACAGGAAACTGAAGGTATGCTGAGCTACAGCATTTGTGAGAGCTGAACCAACTCGGAGCGTACGAAGTTCAGCTTCAGCAACAAGCTACAGAGCATGCCAACAACTGCAGGTCATGGTGCGAGCATGCAGATAATCTTGGACACTGTTTTTTTGCAGGTAAATTCCCTTCATCAGTCAACTTGTTTGTCCCATGAATAGCACCAAAGGAATGCTGTGCTGATGGAAGAGAGGCACTCAGCATGTGTAATGGAAAAAGAGACATCCCTTAGAGGAGAGAGAAGAGCCAGCTTGAACAAATTAGAGTTGGAAAGAATGAAGGACTCTCTGGACGTCTTGATGGCCACCAGTTATTACAGTAATACAGTAACAACCAGTTTTAGAAAGAATTTTATATTGCTAAGTCTGGATTAGGTCGTTGCAAAGGCAGACCTTATAGCCACAGTTTTAAAAATATACCTACATCATTACTTGTCCCAGAGAGTGGAAAAACAATCCTGAGAAGCAGTACAGTATCAGGTAAGTCACAGACACAAACCACAAAGTGCTTCTTAATCCACAGGGCACAGCGGGACACAGCCCTGTGCAAGGTGATGCTGCAAACCCACACTCACAAGAGCACGTTATGTGTGGCTTCAGTCTGCTGCTGAGCTAAGTGTTTCACCAGCTCAGGCAAGGCAGCAGCAGCACTCAGATAGCAGGGGACAGAGCTCAGCATGGGCTGTAGAATCCAGCAGGGAAACAGCTCCCTGCAGCAAGACTTCCCACCTACATCATCTGCCCCAAATCCAAGTCCTGGCAGTCTTGGGAAAAAAGTCATAGAATCACCAAGGTTGGAAGAGACCTCTTAGATCATCCAGTCCAATGTCAACCTACCACCCACTAAACCACGTCCCTCAGTACAACACCTAAATGTTTCTTGAACACCTCCAAAGACTGTGACTCCATCACCTCACTGGGCAGCCCATTCCAGTGCTTGACCACTCTCAGAGAAGAGGTACTTCCTAATGTCCAGCCTGAATGTCCCCTGGTGTAACTTGAAGCCATTCCCTCTCATTCTATTACTAGTTACATTGGAGAAGAGACTGACCCCCACCTCACCACAACCTCCCTTCAAATAGTTATAGAGAACAATAAGGTCACCAGAGTCTCCTCCAGACTGAACAATCCCAGCTCCCTCAGCCACTCCCCATCAGCCTTGTGCTCCAGGCCTCTCACAGCTTTGTTACCCTTCTCTGGACACACTCCAGGGCCTCGATGTCTTTCTTGTGGTGAGGGGCTCAAAACTGAACACGGTACTCAAGATGCAGCCTCGCCAGTGCTGAGTACAGAGAGATGATCACCTCCCTGCTCCTTCTGGCAACCCTATTTCTGATACAATGAGAGGTAGCAACCTGTAGGGAATATTAAGACTACCTCAACTCTGAGAAATTATGTTGTTAAAATGTCCATCATAAGCCAAGCTATCACAGCCACAGCTAACTATAGCCTCAGTTCCTGATTCAAGCACTGTAGTGTAGCAAGATAATAATGTCAGCACTTCTAACAGAACATGTATGGGGCAGTCACACAAGAAATCCACAGAAACCCACCTCATTTATTGCTAGTGCCCTGCTCACAAAGCCTGCTGCACAAGGTTGTTTTACTGCACTGAGAACGGCCCTCCTTCCCACAGAAGGAGCTGCCAGGAGCCATTTGGAAACTATTTCGGCACCATCAGTACTGGCACATTTACTACTGAACTGATATATCAGCACTCCACACAAAGGATGTGGAGGCCCAAGCAAGATGTTTGTTTTCTTTGCTGCCTCTCTATGCCTGGCCTGATTCTTATATGTGCTTATGGAAAAACTGAATAAAAGAAAGCAGCAGAAAAGCTAGAGAACCCAGCAGTTTCTCCAAATAAATAATTGAACATCCATATTGTCCTTCAGCATATGCATCTTCCTTGGACTTCAAGTTCTTAAATAATCAAGTAGACAGAGAGAAAACTCAGTCAAGGCTACAATTCAAGACATTCAAGCTATCTTTCAAGTCTGTGCTTGCCAATGGCTTCAAGTCAAGCTACAGTAGTGCTTTAAACTCCTATGGAAAATATGTCCGCATTAAAACTCAGCACAAGAAACTTAAACATCCTGACAGCATGTGGCCATGCATGAGATCACTATGAAAAGCTGCAGCATTTTCTTCAGCTCTTTATATTTTCGTTTCCTGGGAAGCCTGAAACCATAATCAGCAGCTTATACCCAAAGTCTGAAGTATAGACAGCAAGGACTGGAGAAAGTCCAGGAGCTGCATTAGCTCACAATATGCAGTAAAATAACACAACCCTATCCAAGAAGATCCAGAGAACTAGAATGTTATTTAATGTAGGCTGAACAAAATGAGATGACTGCTCTTAGAGAAGACACTATATAGGGATTTTGCTTGGAAAGCATAATTTCATTTTTACAGTCAAATTCACACTTTTCTCCCTCGAGAGAGGAAAAAAAAAACACCATAATATTAAAGACTTTGACATATGTACGTTCTCAAGTTCTCAGCTACTCCTATTTTTTTGGAGCTTTTTTGATCATGAAGAATTATCTTTACTTCTTGCAAGTCATTATAAGGAACAGTACGAGAGCAGCCACAGTTTCTGATATTTCAAGTTAGGGCTTTGTTTCAGGCATAGACTGTAAGAAAACACTTTGTTAGAACAAACACAAAACATGATGGAAAATGTCTTATTAACCCATTCCGTCTTCTCATCCTGTAATTGGGAAGCAAAGAGGAACAGAAGGCAGACAGCTTTGTAAGTAAAGTTGAAAAATGACTTCCAAACATGGTGAATCAGCACCAGGAATGACAGAAATCTGCATTGGTGTATACCACAGCCTGTTTTATGTAGAAAGTCGAGCAGCTGTTTCTTTGTGTTAGTGATACACTGGCAGTGGCTGTACTTATTGTTCTGAAGGGTGAAAGTGTGTCACTGAGGGCATTCCAGGTTCATTACTTTGTGGCAAGTACCTTAAAAGGAACATCCAGCAACTGCATTGTTAAATAACGCAACAGAAATTGACCTCTTCCCAAAGACAAAACACGTTTTGTCTCTCTTTCCGTACCTTAACTACTCCTGTTCACATTTTATTTTGCTCTAATATTTTACACTGCGAAGAAAATAAACTAGCATAGACTCCATACAGAATACTCGTGTTTTCAAGTTTAAAGACTGTAGCAGCGCTTTGATTTCCTTGTTGTCCTTACTAAGAAGTAGGGTTCCGAAAATGCAATAGTGAGAAAAAGATCTCAGAACTCCTTTTGGGCTCCATTATGTAAGAACAATGGATAGAAATATCCATCACCATCTACTGGTGCTACAAATAAAGAATATCCTGAGTTGGAAGGGACCCATAAGGATCAACGAGTTCAACTCCTGGTTGGACTTGATAGCTAAACCACTCCTATTTTTAATTCCTCTTATTCTGACATTACAGAGCATGCTGGTTACTTCTGTCATAAATAAAAGCCACTTATATGATGCACAGCCAATCTACAAATAAAGCCCTTATCTTTCCTAGAACTGAGCCATTGCACTCCATTATGCTCCAGTTAGATTATAGTTTTGCCTGCATCTTGTTCTACATCAAAAGCTTTCTGAATGGGTATTGCTGCTGCTCTGTTTTGGTCAAATACTAAAATGATATAGCAGTTGAAGCTTTTAATATTAACTTCCTTTGTGGCACAAAGGTCACACTCAGTCTATCTGTTGCCTCAAGACCAGTTGCAGGGTGACTTCGTATCCTCCTTGGGTTTTCAGGACATCTCCTGAGATCCTTAAGATGGGTTACAAAAGCAGGCAGTAGCAGTGGTGGAAGGGCTTTACAGTCAGTCACTAGTATTGAAGAAACTGAGAGCAGAACACAAAACTGCCTCCAGCCACATGACTGAAGATGCATGTAACCAAAGGGCCACGTGAAAGGGATGTTTTAGCATACTTTTATTTTTCACAGTTTCTGAAGAACTGCCTTCAAGGAAGTTCAGACACAGATAAGCTGTACCTACAACACCAGTAACCATGGAGGACGATGCAGTCACTCCTTCAATATATCCTATTTGCTGCTGACCCATTCCCAACAAGACTCCATTTTTCACTGTTGGGTCAGCAGGTTGGAGGCTGCTGGCTTGTAATAGAGAAAGACAAATACTAGCAAAACAACACCCCCCTTCCTGGCATACAATTTATCCAAATTAGCTTTTCTGACCTCCTCCACCTAGCCAGAACTTGGGTTGAGGGCTGCGGTTGGCTCTGCAACCCTGGCAGCACTAGCAGGCCACAGCTGAGCACACAGCCTAGTCCCTCTGGCACACAGCCCTGGGCACGGGAAGGGGAGCAGCCTGCTTCCAGACCCCTCACCGCACCACTGGCCTCAGCCGCTCTGAATACTGTAACTGATATGCAAAGTCAGTTTTGCATGAGAAAGCTGGATATCTCAACTTTAAAATCAACAGCTATCATGAGTTAATTTGGAGGCCATTTGTACAGACAGCCCATTAAAAGGAACCAAAAAGTCAGACAAGCAAGTCAGAAGGTACTGACCTTTCCTGTAGCATCTTTAATCTCACACTGCTTTAACTATACATTAATCATGTTAAGTACAGCACTGAAGAAAAAAAAAATAGTGAAAAGCTTCAGAAAGAGCAATGAGAGCTTTGCTGTGCACTCCCCCACAGCATGCAACCCAACACACATTGACAGTGCATCATCAGATGTGTACTGAAACCACCACCGTGAAAAAACAACCTAATTCAAAGCCTAAAAAAAGCATATTACCAACTTTGCTAGCAGCACAAGTAAAGCACCTGTCACTCTGCAAAGCCTTGAAATTGTTTCTCTATGCTTCAACTCTGGATTTTGTTCCTGATAAAGAATAAAATAAAATAATAAACAAAATAACCCACAGCTTTTGTTAGATTTTATCTGATTTTGGAAGTAAGTAATATAGGCTTTTCAAAAATAGAGAAACAGTTTTTTTTTTTCTTTTTACTATTTCACTTTCACTTGTGAGTATGAACTGACTGCAGGTAGCTTGGTAAGCTAACACCATAGCCTAAGGATGGAAACCAGCTGACAAAGAATGCCTGAAGCTACATTTGCCCGATTAAGTTCCTTTAAATAAAACTGATTCTGTTTGTGTGCAAATGAATCCGATCTTGAATTCTCAATTCTCAAAGAAAAACTATAAAAATAAAACCTTTCCAAGAGAAGGCAGAGAACTATTTTACACCTAGAACAGCCATGGGCTCACCAGGTAACAGGTTTATAGCCTCTCCAGCCTGTAAACTCCTTATTTCTTTCCCGATTTAAGGAGTTACCTTCTCCTCCTCCCCCTCTGCTGGATGAACACCATACCAGCAAGCTCCTCTCTGACACTTCAACACATATCTGATTGAACAGAGTAGTTTTTCATAACTTCTGTTTAACCTTGAAATCTGTTGCTTCTATTTCAGACTGATGAAGCGCTGGTGTGCCTGAAAGCTTGTCTCATTTTTTCCCCCCTACATCAGCTGGTCTAATAAATTACCTGTTCCTGTGTGAGCTATGTCTTTAGATCATACAGCAAAAGTGCTATCGTGCCACTTCAAACTTACATTAAGTCCTAATTCTAAACCTTCTGACTTAGTTAAAAACAAGTCACCTAAACTACTGCCTTGCATTGCAAAGGTACCTGTTCAAATTCTCCACTCATCACACAGGTGAGGGTATATACACAAACAAAGGTTCACAAATTTAAAAACTTTCAGCAACAGAAATATTTCCTGTCTAAATTGCTCTAAATATTTAAAATAAACATAGTGATTGCAGACTGTAGTAAGTTTGAGGTGACTCCAGGCTGTTGGTTAGGCTCTTCAACTGTTTACTGCAGAGCATGAGTGTATAATCAGTTCTCAGGATTTTAATTTAAAAGCAACTCTCATTTCATTTGAGAAAGGGAAGGGGGCCGGGGAGGGAACGTTTTGCTGCAGATGAATCACCTCTTTTCAGTCCACGGGGAAAGGTCCGTTTTTTTTTTCCCCAAGGTCCGGCAGCTGGAGGCTCAGCTCCCACTCAGACATGCCTTTATTAGGAAACAATGCCGGAGCTCGCAGGGCCGGGCTTCTTCAGACACCGTGCCCGGCGAGCTAACAACAGGGCAAACTGAGTGGCAGCTCTGCTCAGTCAATACAGCCACATGCTGCTCTAAACGTCCCTGCACACAAACAATGCAGTTTATAGTCTGAAAAAGCAATCAAACAAAAACCCCTTGTAATTGCTTATTAATTATTAAACGGAAGAGAAGAATTGCAGTCACTGCTTGTCGGCAGAGACCAATGCTCCTTACAAATCCTGCAAGCTCACACAGCATTACTCTTCAAGATACTTGTTGCCTGTATCACAGTGCTACCCTCAGTAATGCAATATTTGCTCCTGAGAGTAGAAGCCCTCCAGTAAGTGTCTGCAGCCAAACAAGCAGCAGTGGTTGTGAATGTGAGAGGGTTGGGCAGCTAACTGAAATGCTGCCAAATGACTGAGAATAAAATCATTAAGGTTGGAAAAGAACCTTAGATCATACAATCACTGACCCGTCACCATGACCACTAACTGTCTCCCACAGTGCCACAACTCCATGGTTCCCAAACACTTTCAGGAACGGTGACTCCACCTCCCAGGGCAGCCTGTGCCAATACATCACCACTTCCTGAGAACAACTTCTTCCCAGTATCTGACCTGAACATCTTCTACCACTACTTAAGTCCTTTAACTCTTGTCCTAGCTTTAAAGTGGGCACTACCAGTGTACCAAAATGTAGGAATCATCTCACATGTTGGCACTGCACTCACCAGTTCACTGTAACTCCTGCAAGATGATTCCTTGGGATCACATCCCCCTTTCTTCCCACAGACAGAGAAGAGATGCTATTTTTACACACCCGCTGTTTATTTTCATCAAAGTGGGCCAGCCAGAACTAGAACTCAAGGCCAGCCATCTTCCTCACACCTCTGTCTCCCAAGAGTTGCCGGGACGTGGGCAGCAAAGGAGAGCAAGTGTCAACAGGAGACACTGAGCAGAGGTGAACATTCAAAGCTGTTCACCTCTGATGCCCACCTGACCTCACAGCTGATATCAGGATCCATCTGAACATCCTTTCTTCACCTTGCTTTCTCTCATACCAAGGAACGCTCTCAGCTCGGAGGCTTATTTTTCCAAAAATATATATATATTATTGAAAATAATTTGGAAAAAAATATATATATTACTGAAAAATTCTGGGGGAAAAAAAAAATAATAAAAAAAAAACCACAATCAAGTTCCATTCAGGTTCCCCTCAGCCTCCATGTGCTCCCTCCCAGACACTGCCAAGGTCATATACAGGAATCTTTTTAAAATAAATAATTAAAATTTTTCAAAAAGCATTGAAGCAAAATAGAATGAGGAGATATCTATTTAAATGCACTTTCAACTTCCACAGAAAATGAACTTTTGTTCCTGAAGTCAAAGCTGTCATTCTGTCATCTTCAGCTTGGATTATCTCCTGTGCTGCTCCTAGAGCACTGAACTGGCTCAGTGTTGTTGAGTTGAGGAAGGATTATGCACTCTGACATTGCTGTCTCCACTTGTGCTGGGTAGGTCACCACCACAAAGCTGGTCTCCTGCTTCCCACTTTCCTGGACTGCAGTGTTCACAGAAACACCTGCTTGCCACAACAGACACAAGGTCCCAAGAAACCACTTGCATGCAACCCCTGGCAGACACCTGATCTGGTTATACCAGTCCCTCTGCCTGTGGCTACTGCTCACCTCAGGAGGGCAACCAAAGAATCTCTTGAGCCAGACATGATTCACGTCTTCCTAAAAATGCCAGTTCCCCCTCTGGAAAGCACAGACACTTCAGCCATGAAAACCAAGTACAACAGCAACACAGCAATGAGCCTGTGGTAGTATGAAGGGGAAATACCTACTTAAAAACTTAATTTGCTAAGGAAAAGCCTGGACTTAAAACAAATAGCTTTTCTTCCCAGGGGACAGCCTTGTGATGATGGTTTCGCATCTGTTCAGTTCCTCCTCCCTGATGAGCAGCCTTGCTGCTTCTTGCACAGATGCAAACAACATTTTGCCTGCCTGCAAGTTACATTTGTCAAGGCTCATCCAGAAGAGGCTCAAAGTTTGTTTCCCATCACGACATACACCTTGCAAATGCGTACTTCTATTTTTCCTGATTTCACAAAGAGAGGCCACACAGTGTCTTGGAGAGCATCTGTAACTCACTTTTCAGCAAGGGACCAGAGTTGAAGACAAGTATGGAAAGATTCATGCTTATTTAGTCATGCAAACCACAAAATAACATATGTGGTAAATAATTTCTCCTTGCAGAGGATTCCGAAGGCCACTGTAAAAAGGCAGACATACCCTCTACAGTCATCCCACAGCAAGGGTTGCTGAAGGCTGAGGTAAGAAGTGATGTTCCTTCTCTCAAAATTGAAGCAAGTCTCATTAGGCACAGTGATTTACTTTTGTGCTCCCCTAGCTTGCGTTATTTCTCATTCAGGATATTTCAAAATTGGAGGCTTCTTGCAACTTTACGGCTATAATGGCATCCCTATTAGACTTGCTCACTGCTGAAGGGTTTCCTCTTAAGTAAGATTTCAACTTCAAAACAAGTCAGAACTATTTCCTAAGTCCTCCCAAACCTTCCAAATCCTATTTAGCATGTTTTGAGATTTGCAGTTGTTCTCAGACTTTTTGCTGGCATTAACAAAGTGCTTCATCTATGTTTGTAGTGTTTGCTGTTCCTTGCTCTGGCAGAAGGCAGGGGATGGTCAGCTGTTCCAATGCCTTGACCCAAACAAATGACTAGTTTAGTTCTGTTTAGATTTTACCTCTATACCACTTAAAAAAATAAATAAATTGAAATATTATTTCTGTTCCTCTTCCTCCTACCAGCTGTTGTAATAAAAGGGCAATAAAAGGGTCTTTTGTCAGAGATCTTGACTCAAGAAGCACAGTAGCATGTCCTTTCTTAGCATCTCCTCTATGTAAGAAAGGAAACTGGTATTATGCTTCACGCAGAATGGTAGCATTAATTTCAGCAATCCTAAAATTCAAGACCTGACTATCCTGATTCCAAATAGTTCAACACTTTTGCCCATCATACCACTGTATGTTCACATAGGATTTACTTCAGCGTTTCTAAAGTTTCAACCAATACCACTGAGAAATGTAGTAGGAAAAATAAGAGCACACAGACCATCAACAATAGCCAGAGATTCTTCAAATTGTTTCAGCCAAGCAAGACTAAAACTATGGTTGCTGCAGCTCTCTCCATCCCCCAGCAATTCTGAAAGCAATATAAACTACTGATAAAACACAAAACAGAAATGAGGTATTTTTCATAGCTCTTTCAAGAGGCATAGAGTCTCTTAAAGCAACGATCCTTAAAAGTGAGTTACTGTGGTATTAGTATCCCCTGTAATAAGTCTAGTGCATGCTACAGATAAAACACTGCGTCTAACAGCAGCCAGCAATTTTCAGGAGGGGCACTCCATGCTTCCCAGCCCAGCAGGGTACTTCATAGCAAGCAAGTCAGAAATCATGACCAACTCAGTAACAAAAGACACAATCAGTGACTGAACTACTCAAAGCTTGTTTATTTACACAGTAGCTAGATGTAAATACCTGTTCTCTAAAGCAGTAGACCTTTAGTTCAGGGAATATATTAAGAGATTCAGAACCTACATCCAAGGCAGTGGCTCCCTCTGATTGCCATACCATGTAAAAACTATTGCAAGCTCATGTTCAGCCTAGTTAGCCAAGAATTTTACCATCTCTATAATTAACTCTGGAGTCTGACATCATCACCCCCTCAAGGTTCTCTTAAAATTTTAATAACCTGGTTTATGAATATTCATTTGCCAGCATTACACTTCCAGGGATTTATGAAAACCCAATGGCATGTCAGTTCCCAAATAGGTTCCATTATTCCTGCTGCTTCCTTAGCATATTTATTACAAACCAATTTCATGCTGTCAGAAAGTGCATCAAGCCTGCCGTTGGTCCAACCAGCGAGGTCATTTCATAGAGATTAACAGGCAAAGCAGACATAGGAGTGCTCCTGCTAAGGATGCCTATTGATCCCCCACCAGACATGATGCTTCTTCACAGGCCTCATTGGTTCTAGCCTTTAAACTCTGTTCTTATCTCCTCCTGTTCCTCTCCTCCCACATGCCACTGGAATGAGAAGCCAGGCACGCAGCAGACAGCCCTTCAAAGTCTGCTACCATGTAAGAGCAGCCAAAGCCCAGACCACAAGGGGTTTATGAGTTTAGGAGAGACAGCTATTTCATGCAGTCAGCTTGCTTCAGCAAATGCTGCAAGTCAGATGAAACTGGCACACTGCAAACAGCTAAATAAAGTTTGTGACACATCATTCCACTACCGAGAGACATAAACACTTCTTATGTACTGAAATACATCATTTGCTCAACTATTGCTCTTTCTTTGTTTTCTTCTTTCAGTACTGTGGCAGTGCTGGAGTGTAAAACCACTGACTTGGACATTATTGCATTTCACAGATGCATGACCCAATGATTCCCAGATGCAAAGCAGCTCCTTGTTCTGAAAGGAGAGATCAATGAAAGCTCACAGAGCAGGTGTATCAGAAGTTCTTCTGGATTTGAATCATACAACAAATGTTTAGAGCACCGTTTGCAAAAACATGTGGAATCTAAGGCTATGTTGATATATCAAGTCAGATGTATTTTCACTTAATTATTTAGAAGCTTTCTCATAATATTCATGCAAATTGGTAAGCAAAAACCAGAGAGCCAAGTGGTATTTGTCATTCCTCTCATCTATTCCCCAGTTGCTCTTCTCCTTTATCAGCAAAGAAACAGCTCGAGAGTATCAGAACTACTTTTGCCATTCCCTAGCAAAATGAATTTAAAGAGATCTTCCTGAAGGCACTGTCAAACCTTACCTTAAAGGTATTTATGCAATTATGTGGTTTTCCCCTCACTGTCACCACTACAGAACAAGTATGTGAAGGTTTTGATTTGCTGTAAACAAGCATGCGAAGTTTCTGCTTTGTTTAGGTTTCTGCTCCAAATATTTAAAGAGCAACAGAAAGATCTCTGTTTCAAAGAGTTACTTTCAGTAGAACCATTCAGCAAATGTAATATTTAAAATGTACCTCCTAAAGGAACCTGCAGGCCACTGAAAGCTAGCAAGGGAAAAGAGGGTCAGAAACTCAGATAAAGAATAACTTAAGTAATAAAAGGGTATAGCCCTTGGAGGGAAAGGAGGGGGAAATCAGAGACCAACAACTCAAAGGCAATCAAGAAGAAAGGTCAGAAAGTCTTGAGAGATGTAATCATCATCTTGTTTTAAAAAGGGAAAGGCCAAAATTGCAACTGATACAATGGCCTATTGGCCAGTCCAGAAACTTAGAAGAACCAAGAATAAAATGATTTACAGAGCATCACTTGAGATTTTTCGCTTGATGCTTCCTTTAGCTCATAGGCCATAGCTTTGGGAGTTAAAACAGAGCTGTAAATTCTTCCCAAAATCTGCTGAGTAGCTCCAAGACTACAGGCAGTCCTTGCACTGGCCAGAGTACAGCAGGCACAGCACCACTGTAATTCAGCTAGACTATTTCTGGTTGCTTCTGCAGAGAAACCAGGCTATTTGGTTGTATTTTTTGTTGTTGTTGTTTTTTATTCTGAGACCTCTTTAGGGAGGGAATAATATAAGCTATGTCTTCAGAACACAAAGCCCTATTGTCAGTCACCAGCAGCTTGTTTGTCCCAGCAGGGAACAGTGATAGATCCTTTGTAGTGGAAGGGGGAGGGGAACTTTTTGCTTCTAAGGGATCTTCTTGAGAAGCAAAATGTTGTTATTATTGTTTTTAAGCAACAAAAAAAAAGTTACAATAAATAATTTCAAGAATCATTGACCTAGATTTTTGCTTTTTTGAGAGCTCTAGAAGGAAGGAAAAAAAAACAAATTTGCTCTCCTCTTCCCTCCTTTATTTATTTTTATGGACTTGAAAGCTAAATCCTTAGCCCTCAACAAAACCACGTTTGGGTTGCTGTCAGCCCTTAAAGCTGAAAAGCTACACCACTTGGCAGCTGGTTGTAGGAAGGACCTTCAGCTACATGGAAAAACAAGATAGGCAGGGTAAAGCTGGATGCCCAGGTTTTTTTTCGGCATCCAGTTCTCTCACAGGACATTGAGACATTGGCCAGGGTTAGGGTCCTGCATTATGTAAATACTTCCTAATGCTTATAGCTTGTCTGCCTTGCTGGACCACCCAGACAGTGCAGCCTGGTGGCTGTAGGAACAATACAGATGACTGCACTGTGCCTTACTGTATTGTACTTTATAATCCCAGGGAACTTACAGAACAATTCCTCCGTGTCAGAAGAGCCACACGCCTGCACAGCATGATGCAGCAGAGCATCACCATGCAAGCAGAAGCACTGCCTGTCATGTTCAAGTTTCTGCCTATCAGTCTTGTAACGTGCAAAGGCCATTCTGAAGTTTTGCTCCGCTGCTAATAGGAACTTACTGTTCAGCAAAAAAAAAAAAAATTAAAATAATCTAGGTTTGCAGAAGCAACACAAACACCAGACAACTGCTTTGTAATTCAACCAGTCATTGCATGGTGCAAGTGAGAAGTGATTTCGGAGTGTTAACCAACCTGGAGCCAATTAAACTCTAGCTACCTGTTACTATTTGCAGGTTGCAGAAAGCCACTGAATCCATGAAGGAATAAAGCATCCCAAGGTGCTGAACACCAATAGGTACCTGACATGTGAGTGAAGTTATGTCAAGCAACAGTCACTTACACCTCCTAGTGTGTAATCCCATGATGCAATACTCGGATTAAACCTCAGACTATTATCCAAGCATACCAACTCTGTTCCCAACAGAGAGGCAACCCAAAGATCCTGTTTAAACCAGCTCATTTATCCAATCAAGACAGCAAAAACAAAACCATGTGAGAGCTCCTCTTTAAGCAGTTCCCTTTGATATCCCTGAAACCAGCTCTATGTTTTAGTCTCAAAGCCTGGTGTTTTATCCACTGCTCTAACTGCTCTCTCTACATCTCCTTCAAGTTTTGCACAGGGACCAAGTAGCTCACTGTGACAGGTTGCTTGCTGAGCTTGGAAGGCAAGCCAGAGCAACCAAGCCTAGCAGAGCTTGCTCTATCTTTAGTGTTTGCTTAGAGGAATGTGCACAGAGTCCCTTTCTTTCCTGGCAGTTACTTCCACAGATTCATGCTGCCACGACGTATCATTGTCTGCATGCACTCTCACATAATCAGACAATTGCAAGTCATCATAAAAGTCTATGCAACTACTAGCCCCACATTTAACTCAGAAATACACATCCATTTGGTGTTTCAGTACAAACTAGCAACTTCTGTGCTGGCTTCAATAAAGTTGTGAAACTCCCAAGATAATCACATTTATTTGTCTCTGATACCTGCTCTTCAAAATCATGCCCTTGCTTTACTTACACCTCTTTTTAATTAAATCCAAAGAAATCAGCATAGGCAGCACAAAGAACTCTGCAATTCAAGATAAAAGTTTATTTAAACCTCATATGAAAGGTGCAGAAGTGATTAATTTTAAGCAGAAGACTGTTCAGACCTAAGTCCCCATGATGCTCTTTCAGAGGGACGAAGCAGAAGCAAGAAGACAACTGGGCAACATGAACATGGGGCTAGAAGGAATAGCAATAGGCTAAGCCCAAGAATCAAAATTAAAATAAGAGCGTTCTTTTAGGCATATGAATATTAATGATATAAAGTAAGATTATTAGAACAATAGCACAATGCTCACACAGCACCATGCAGCCAGATGGTAAACCACAGCAGATGGAAAGAACAGTTCAGGAGGAATTTGGGGGGGGTGGTAATGACCTGGATGGATTCCTAAAGCAGTATTTTAAAGCAAGGTTACCATTTCCACCATTCTCATCTGCAAATCCAAACCATCAGCTGCCTAAAGCAGTCAGAAAAAAAACTACTTTGTTGTGCCTAGCCTTAAACATTGGCAGGAACATGATCCAGTAGGTGTGCTTGAATATACCTAACATACGTGGGTAGCAACCATAGTTGCTTTTATTAACTCAGCTGACTGTAGGAAAGAATGTTGCTGGCTGCACCAAATGGTGTTCAAAATGTCTAAGCATTTCCACAATAAATAGGGAGACCTGAACTTCAAACTTACAAGCCAGAAATCTGAACCTCCGCTTCAAGAGATAGCCCTAAACATGAGTCTACAAGCACAAGAACTGCGAGGTAACTCTTGAGCTCCCTTGCTTCGAGCAGGGCAGCTGTGAAGGGCACAGAAAGTGTTATTGATGATTTTATATTTTTCTGCAATTAGCAATCACTATAAACCCCCCCCAGTTAATTTTTGCCACATGACTAGCTCAGAGAACAGAATGTTGGACTGAAGAGTGTCAGGCAACCTGATGCTATGTTTTCACCTTTGACTCAACCATTATGCATCATTACATCCAGCATATATACATAATCCTAACATCCCAGAACATGATTAACATTGGAAAAACTAAGCCTTTATGAGTATTAGTGCCAGGATGGAACCTTTTTCCTTTGCACATACAAATGGGACCTTTACACATAAAGTGTTCTCTAATAATTGATGAGAACAGAAATGCCAACCTCTTGCATATATATGAGTTTCCTAAACTTTAAGTTACCAGAATCCTTAGCAGAATGCTTCTCTCTCTCTTTACCTGGCACTCAGTACGCTACACATGAGTTTACAGTCAAAGCTCTTCTGTTGAGCTCTGAAATATTTCAAGACAGCCAATTCTTTGCTGCTGCTTCAAAGAACCTAACCTAACCAAGCTCTCCACAGCTCCAATATCCCATTTATCCTAATATCACTGGGAGATCTCTGGCTGGACAGCTCACTTGAAATGCAGAGAACAGCAAGTAGCTCGATAAAAACCCGTCTCCTCCTTTATTTCAGCTGGCACCAGCACCATTAGCCTGCCTGGCTCTTCACTGCATCATCTGCATCTGCTGATGTAGACTGAACTGGTTTTGTCGTAAGGGACATTAGAAGCATTTTTTCTTTTTAAACACCAGTCACCCAATGCATTCTTATCTGCTTAGGGCAGATTCCAACTATGACATACTTTGCTCATTAAAAACCAGAGACTTTCCAATGCATCAGTTAACTCTAAACTGCGGCTAGCAGAGAAAGTAGTAAAAACAGTAAATTCATAAGGTGAGGAAGTGTTGCCTACTATTTCTCTTGACAGCATGCTATTCCCCTCCATGGTGCCAAATGGAGGTTTCTGTGTGGAGAAACAGAAGCCTATGTCTTCTGCAAGAAACAGCAGTGCCTCTGAAAAGAGAACAATCTCAGCCACCCTGATCCTGCAAACTGTTCCAGAGCTTTTGCTTTTTTGGAGTTGTAATGAAATTGCCAAGCACAAGAGCCAACAAATTGGAGAGCAAAAATGCACTCCAGCAACAGCAATTTAAGCTAAATGAGCTAATGTAATTTTTACTTATGTTCATGATATGAAAGGCTTCACACATAACAGCATGTCTTGTCAATCCATTTTAAGCACAGAAAATGACGATGTTGCATTTGTACAAATGCATTTTGTACAAATGTACAAAGTTCTACACACTACAGAAAATGGTTTGCTTAAACTAATGTACTCGATTATAAAAAGCTTTCAAACCACTTCATCAGCATAACTCCAAACAAGACAAAACCTCGGTTCAGAGGGTATTATGTTATATGCATGGGAACAAACACGGCCACACAGGGAACAGGTAGTAAGCTTCTCCAGCCTCTGGAAATGTCTTCGTCACAAATGGCTCAACTCCACCACCTCCAACTCTGCTTGGACTCACTATGAAGAAGAAATGTGTAAACCACCATTTCATTTTTCCTCCCCCTCTGTGGGGCTCTACATACAGATTACATTTATACTGTAATCTCTGTGCAAAAAACAAAGATGGAATTGCTGGATTAGAACTCCTTGCCTGCCCCCCACTACCTTCATCCCATCGATACTATCAAATACAAAGAATTTAGCTAAGAAACGTCAAGTACAAAACTGTAGTCCCTCAGAATAAAGCCCTTAAATATCTGAAAACCCCCTTCACATTGAAGACTTCTGCCAAGAACGTCATTTAGCAATACAATCAAGATAAAACAGCTGAGAAAGAGGTAGAATTAATGCTTAAATTGACTAACTATTCTACTCTGAGATAGACACCAAGGAAGAAAGTTTACCTGTCCCAACAGTTCAAACATCTGCTGTACAAAGAGGAGCTGATAGTATTACTTCTCATCAGTTTATGCACTACACCCTTGGTGCTCTTCAGCCTGAAACCCAAATTAGGGACTCGTGCTCTTGTGCAAACCCAGGGGTAGCCAACTTTCATATCTGCTGTCTTTGTGGACTGATTTAAGGCTTTTAAGGCACTGACACCTTCTAGCAGATTTACAGGACCACACAGGCATGTGAAAATGATGAATTTATGTCAACTTTCTTTTTAAAATTCAAGCAGAAAAAATATATATTAAAAAAAACTATAAAAAGAGTAATTACTAAAAATACTAATTTTACTGGAAGTAATGTAAAAGCTAAGTTATGTATCAAAGACAGATTTAACAGATAATCAGAAGGAGGATATACCTTTTATTTCCCACTGCCTCTGCAGGCAGAAGGATCTAATCTCTATAAAATCTACAAACAGAAATGAGTATTTAAATGGGTATCCACCAAGGCTCATGTAAGAAAGGTTAAAAATATATACTCTTTGTTTTTCTTTTTTTTCCTCAAATAATCCTTGCACTAAAAATACGGCTTAAACATTCAGATACATTCTGTCTTCTGGTATTCTCCAGGCTAAAACACATTTTTATAGAATTCAGAACAAACATTTTAGAGCCATCTGACAGACAAATACAGATTTATAATCCAAAGAAAATGGGATGGCCCTAAATTGCTAGCTCCTGAAAGGGAAACAGAGGCAACGAGTACAGCTATTTTTAAAACTTATTTCCTTGGTAAGGACACTTCTTGCCTTTCTGGAGACCAAAATACAACACCTGAAACACCCTTGAAGCGAGGAACCTCCTTTAAACCCCCACCCCCCCCAACCCTCCCTATTTGTAGCTGATTCTGCTGCAGGAGTGGATGGAAAGGCAGTGCCAGTAACTTTCGCCTGTTGTGTCCTAGTAATGTTTAAAAATGAGGGAATGGAAAGTTGGAGGAAGCTTTCTTCAGAATATTACAAGTGTCAACACACAACAGTTACCTAATGCAACAGTATCCACTATGTATACAGAATCTCTCAAACAGGACAAAATTGATACTGAAAAATTTTGTTTTTAAGAGACTTCTTACTGCTGCTTGTAGCGCTGTGCCTAAGGTTAATCCATTAAAACTAAAGAAGATTCACCTCACACACGAACCAACCAGCAACAGCACCTTCCATTCATAGCTGAATGAACTCATCTTCTAAGCAAAACCACAAGAATAAAAACACAAAATGCCTTAAGGAGAGCTGAATGAGTGGCATGGCCAGGCTGGAATAAACACTTGCATTTCAACCTGATGAAGCCTCAGACAACTGGCCCAGGCAGCAGCACACACGCTCTGCAAAGGACACACTACTTACTTCAGAATCCTGCAAAAGTCCACTTGTTTGCCCTTAACACAAAGGAGGAAAGAACAAAGGTACAGATGCAGCCTTCTCAAAATACTTACTGATAACTCCTGGAGCACTTGTTACCCAAGAATTTCATGATTCTTGTTTTAGAGAGGTTTCTCACTTCACCTAAGGTTCCTTTCCAAAGAAGTAACGCTCACCGCTAATAAAACGGAAAAGTGACTTCACAAAGTTACCAGATATCAACACACAAGGCTGGCGAGTACATGTGCAGTCAAGATGATTCAGATAAGTCAGATAAATTTAGAACAACGCTTTCCTAAAAGTGTGCGTTCACCAAATGCAGTGCATATGCAGGAGCTATATTCCAAGCGCTGATTCCAAACATCAGAACAAAAAATTTATTAGTGAAAATCTCCTTTTAAGAGTTCGCTGCCATCTGAAGTCCTCGACAGTGTTACTCCTCAATCTGCCTTTAGTACTTCCATCCATCACTGGATTTATCCACATAAAAAGCTATAGGCTCTCCAACCTCGGAGGACTAAGCCAAATGCAGTGTGGCAACTTCGCATAGGACTGGCCTTTTATGGTTGGAACAGTAGAGCTTTGATACAGCTAATCTACCATAAATAGCTCTTGAAACTCAGAAGGATCAAATCAGCTGTTGCAACAGTCCCAACCCGTAGCTGCTTCAAATCCAATTATACTGCCAGCTCTGTCTTGCCGCTTTCCTTTTTATTCCTCCCCATCCGCAACTTTTAAAGTCCTGCTCCTACAAGAAATTAAATACTGAAGGGACAAATGTGACAGAATAAAACGTGCTTCATAAAAACTGAAACAAATAAGCATGTATTTTTACAGTTCTCTTAAAGAGAAAAGGTTCTGCTGTGTTGAAAACATCTTGAGCATTTGATGCCAGTAATTTTTTTAAATCAGCCCTCAGTTGTAATGCAAACATACAATCTGAAATAAGTAAACAGTTCCAAGAGCAGCCAGCTCAGCCTTAAAAGGTGGGTAAAAATAAGCAGATAAAACTTCATGGCGTGCAAGCCATGCTCCAGATTAAGGTACTGAATTGCCTGCATATTTTTATTGTAACTTAAACACAACTGCAAAGCACTAGAACTCGCTGTTAAATCCTTATATCACTATGTTTCCTTTCAAACCATTTTCCCACCAAGAAGCTCAGGACTATGATTTCAGAACACTTAAATACCCGGGAGCTTCCAAAACAAGATCTTGCTAACAATGCAAGTCAACAGAACTGTGAAAAGCACCCTGAGGACTGCCAGAGCCCTGCGACCCCGGGTGCTCAGTGCAGTGACACTGAGCTGAAAGGAGATACCCTTTGGATCTGGGGGAGCACAGATGAGCAGCATTATCTTTATGGTTCACTTCACAGTGCAAAGCAGCAGCACACAAGTACGTAAGGATACATAAACAACAGATGTATTTTTAACTATGTATTATTAACATCTCCCTGGTCTTTCCAAAACAAAGAGTTAAATTACTCCAATACAGTACAGGAACTCCAGGACTCTGAAGGGGATGATGTGCCCTGTTCACAAAGTCTGAATCTGCTATCTGCTGGGAGCACTTTCAGCCTGCACATTGCCTCCTGCAATACCAGATGCGACATCTAGCAAAGACATTTTAGTTCTTCTTGCACAAGGCAGGGAGAAGAGCATTGCTAATTCCCAGTGGTTAAACTGCTTTAGGAAGGGACAGAAATTTGGCTCCCCTAGAAGCAAATTAAAGCGACAAAATAAAACACACTTCATAAAAAAACAGCCAATTATGGAAATTCTGGACCCCTTTGTCAGCTATATGCTACCTCATTGCTCTCTGAGCTTCTGTTCATCTCATCATCTCAATTAAAGAGCTTGGGTTTTGCAAAGTATGCAATATACATTGAACACAGGAGTCACCACTCTTAATCCCATCTGCAGTGACGATGGATGGCAAAGTAACTTCAGTTAAGAATGGGTGGGTTAAAAGAAGAGGCTTGTTATTTCCTCCTAACAGTGCTCAGACACAGCTGTGCCACTTTCTGCAAGTCTCGGAAAAGTCAGAGTTGGAAGTAGGCACAGAGTTTCCCTTCAGGCCTTAGCAAATGCCCAAACAAATTAATTCAGATGTACAGGGGACTGAGAGCTTTTCATTAGCATGGAGTAAACTGAGCATGTGACAAGTAGATTAAACTGACCTGCAAGATGTGCCTGAATAAGTTTATCACTTTGAACGCTGCTTGTAGAACTTGTCAAATTCTGCTGCTTCTGCACACTGGTGGAAAAGTAGCTGAACCAATTGCTGACAAAAGTTCAACAGAACTCTTAGAATGCAGCAAGCATGCTTGCAACTGGTAAGAGAAAGAGCAGTCGTCAGCACACTGCCAGAGCACAAGTGCTGATGCTTTATGCCCTACCCATGACCATTTAACATCTTAGAACTTTTCTTGCTGAGGAATTTGAAGGATGCAAGCTATGATATGGAAACACAGCCCCCTCCTCAAGGAGCACGACTGGATTCCTTGTTTCTTTTAGACATACCGTCCTACATCTCACTGCTGGCATTCATCCTCCCTATCACACAGGGCATTATGTTAAAGATTTCACTTCCAGAGCAAATTAAAAAAAAATTAAAATTAAAATCCTGCATGCACTCTTTTCACACGTACTTCCTTAGCTAATAAAACATAAAACAGAACTGACCACTGTGGGAATGCAGCAATTTCTTCTCCTTCCTCCCCAGTACAAGATTTCTGTAAGCACAGAATAGAGCAGTCTACAGCCAACACATTAGTTTGTCCCTAGTTCTTTACAGAAAGTGTAAAATCTGACTTGTATCATATTAAAAAAAAAGTGAGCTACAGGTTTTATCTCAATGATGACAGAAATATGCACAAACAGACACAACTTTGGTAACATGGTCTTGCATTGCAAGAGAGGTTGTGTGTTCCTGTAAGTAAGAGTCAAGAAAAACCATGCAGTAGAGCACACACAGCTTAAAGTAGGCATGTCTTTATTTAACTTTCAGCTTCCTAATTTACAGCTATCTCTTTTGTAGCTGGAGACAGGAGGGAAAGGCAAGACTTCCCAGAAAAATCTAAGACAAATTTAATAACAAGGAACTTACCAGCATCCATTGTTAGAATCATGACCCCACTTCTGTGTCCCAGGAAGCAGGAAGCTTTACCCATCCAGTGCATGCGAATGACTCAAAAGGACTGCATGGCTTTGTTTCAGCTTATATCTTCCAGCTCATTCACCCCTCCTCCCCCGTGTGGGATAAAAGTGATGCCTGTGCCTGACCACCCCCCATTGGCTCAGTTCAGAAGCCACTCATTCAGCACATTCGAGTTGCTGTGAGAGCCTAAAATGACCCATAGAGAAATTCTTATTTATCTTTTTTCAACCCAACCCACTTTTTGTTCTTCTAAGAGAACAAGCCATTCATTGTTTCACTATCAGACGCATGCCGCAGTTGGTGTGACTGTCACGGGGCCAGAACATTGCCTGAGCTCTGAACTGGGAGAAGTGGGCAGCAAGGAGGCCATCCCCCAGCCCCAGTCTCATAGCACTGTCATGCTGTGGAAGTAAGGACATATGTTTTGTGCCACAGCCTATGCCCTCCAGCCCAGCTTGTCTTCAGTGCAAACTGCATACACCCCCACATCGAGGATCTCTGGTTTGCCAGGAAGGATTTACTCATCCATTTTATTTTTAAATAGGCAGATTCCTGTCTTACTGAAAAAGCACACCCAAACTCTAGAGGCTAAACTCACATTTATGGTGTTTTTTAGTATTTTTGTTTGCTTTTAATCTGTAGGGCTTCTTAAATATAATAGTTGCTATAAGCTGGGCTCTGCCCAAAGAATTTGGAAAGCTGTTAGAATCTATTTGTGAACCACCACCCCAGTGAGATAATACAGTCTTGAAAAAGCAAACCATATCACAGTGTAAGTGCAATTCTATCTGATTAAGACACATCTCAGTCTGTTGTTAACTTTGAATGTACAGTGAGAGAGCCTAAAAAGCATACACTCAGAAGGAGAGAAAGTGGAGGGCATTTGTCTCTTTCTGTACAGCACAGTCCTCAAGAACTTACTGTGCAGCTCTGAAAGGCAAGTTCTTGCATCTCACATTGAGGTGTTGACAGACCTGGTATCTGTACTTAGAGATTCAACAAACACAGTGAATGAAACTCTGGTGTTCTTCATCTTTTGATAAGAACTACCTTTTCTAAAAAAAAGCATGGACATATTAGGCTGCCATTTCACCGCATTAGTCACCATGAGATAACCTAAGATTCATAACTGTGATACAACCACAAGTGTATTTTGGAAGTGTTGCTTGTACTTGTTGAAATAAACAGAGCTCCTCCTCCCCTCCTGTTTTTAGAAAAGGTATCAGTTGCAAGTCTCACACACTAATGTTTGCAAGGCAGTAGTGAAGTTAGAATCCACAATTCAAAGGAATTAGCAAAAGCATGATAATTGAGCCATCACTTCTCAGATTTCTTTACCTTCCCTTGCTTTGCACAGCTCCACAACAACAGCCTTGAATCGTCACAGTCTGGGGGAAACAAAATATTCCTAGACACAAAGATTTCTGATGTTTTCAGTGGGATGTTCCAAGAAAAGCTTTGGAAAGAGGCATGGGTAATTCAGATCCTAGAAAACAAACCCAAAACCTTTGTTTCTTCATCTCCATTCACTGAATTTCACAGGTAGACAGACTGCTTCTCAAAAACTTTCTACAAGGTTTCTGTTTTCAGAAGGCACGTCAAATTAGTGAACCAATGATTCTATCCAAAGTTTACAGCTCTCAAATTGCTCTTTTGTTGCTCATAATCAATAGCCAAGGACACATGGCAGCAATCCACACCATGTGTAGAGATGCATGCTGAACTTTTGGGAATTGTACAGGGCATAGCTTCTTTTCTTACTAGTAATGATTAGCCTGAAGAAGAGTGCAGCAGCACGAGAGATGCTTTCGCACTCTCCACCTACTCCATCTTTCTTCACTTGGCAACATCTCTGTTCAAACTTCACAATGATCTGGCAAACCAACAAAAATCAAAGTTTTGAGCACTGCATTTCAAGCACTGCAATCCCTGAGAGAAACACTATGGAGAAAATAACCAGACTGGTCCTTACACAAAAAATACAAAGCTAACAGTGAGAGCCTCCACTCTTTGCACCTAGACATCGGGCAGGCTAACCAATGCTAACACAGCCATCTTCAGGCAAAGAGAGCGTGAAAATACTCTAATCACAACAGGTACCACACTAAATGCACTAATTTCAACAAACCATTCTCAAGAGGATTAGATTCCTTGTATGCTTGGTTTTTGCAAGAAGCCCAGTACTACTATTCTGCAGCAGTAAAACATAAAAGTACAGACAAAATATTCGTAAAAGAAAGAAGTTTTCCTTAAGTAAGAAATTGTGAAATGCTGCCTGGTATTATTGCTTAAACAGCCTATTTCTGCTTACTTTCAGAAAGCACACAGCTAAGAAACATGAAGTCAATATGCTTGCACTAAATATTTTCCAAGGAAGTTTTACACAATTACTTGCATTCAGAATCATCAAGATTCAATTCATTTTTCATGACTATGCATATCTAATCTTTTGGGAATCGTGGTCAAGTTTCACTTTGCTACCTCAAGCCTTTCCAACTTGTCTTGTTCTGCAGAACATATGAGTATATACACTGTCCTCAGACCTCCTTTATTCAAGCCTTTATTCAAACTTCCACTCTTTACAGCATGTCCTCACTGCCTTCAGAAGCTATGGCAAGTTGCAAGAAAAGAGTTCTCACATAATTTTGGAGCAACATCCAAAACAGCAGCCGGCATACCTCTGAGAATAAACAGAGGCTACCTGTCTTGATAGAAATGGTGGGACCACAGCTCTTACCAGGCATCATAGCCAGAATTATACATCAGTTCTGTATTAGGAAGCTTAAGAAATCGTGAAAGGATTTTCTATCTATTATTTTGCTGATACAAAATAGCGAGATCCTCCTGATCATCTCCAAGAAAACACATCTCTCTACTCACAGTAAGTATATATACAAAGAGCAAGTCTAATCCTATGCTCTACACCTGCTTTGAGAGCTGTCTTAATGGAACTAGCAGGACCTGATACATGCACACACACAGAAAAGGTCCCTTTTGTTCTTCATTTGTGTGGGGAAATGCTTTCCAGTTTTTCATGATCTGGCTGGATTAAATACTACTTCACGTTTTCAAATAACAGAGTTGAAATGTCTTAAAACGATACATATCAACAGCTTTATACTTTCAGAGTGTTTTGCAAACCAAAGGCATTTTCTTTGTTGGTTTTATCTGAGTTCCCAAAATGGTTGTCCTCTATTACAGACAGATTAGGTGCTACAGGTGAATAACTCATTTCTCTTCAGTAATGGAGAAACAATAGATGAAGGTGAAGTTAGAAAGATACTCTCACCCCACAATTTATTTTCAAACAATTAAAGCACAGAGAACCATGGGCGTATTTATGATTTTAGCTTTCAAAAAGAATCAGTTCCTCAGTATTGCAAAGCAGGGATAACACCAAAACATGGTGCTGAGCATGCCAACAAAATGAGGCTGGCAACAAAGTACTCTGTCAGTTGCTTTCATAGAGCAGATATTTAATGCCTTAACACCATATTCTCAAGTCACGCAGCTGCAGCCTGCTCTGAGATGGCTGGAGAACTTGTACCACGCCTCACTCATTACAGAAGAATATAGAAAGTTATTTAGATTCAATAAAACAACATAAAGGCATAAAACCCCATGTGTCATTACCAGATTCAAGTGTTTTAGTAGTCAAGAACCAAAATAACTGAACTAAGTTGCAAATGTATCACAGAACTGTAGGGTTTGGATGGGACCTCTAGAGATCCAATCCACCCCACCCCACTAAAGCAGAATCTCTACAGTATACAACATCAAGGGCAGACTACAGATCTGTAACTAAAATGTTAAATTTGATAGAAAAGTCATTCAAATGATTGAAATTATTTTAACACACAATTGGAAGAGGGAACAACAGGAGGGCTGGAATAACGGATCCACCTCAGCTGCCTGCTGCCTGTTCATTGAGGTGAAGTTTTGGGAACACATTATTGTCACTTTCACATTGAATAACATTTTGTCTTAAAGCAACAGCAGCATTCAGAAGGTATTTAAATGCCATTAGTCTTTCCTGAAGGTTATAAACACTACTCAGGGGTCTTAACTGTTACACCACTGCATTTTATTAATGCTATACCTTACACATATATTAGGAGGCATATATGGATTCTTCTTTAGATGTTTGGTACAAGCTTCAGAAAAAAAATAAAAAATAAAAAAAACAATTACCACTACCACTATCAACAAAAAAACTACAGTGGATGGTTCAGATCAGCACACCTTTTTCAGCACAGCCTTACCTTAAATCCCAGTCATCCAGGCCCAACTCTCCAGGTAGATCTGTATCACCATGACCAAGGCAGTCCTCCTCCTGTGAGGAAAAACAAAACGAAACAAAAAGCTGTGGGCAAGAAACCCAAACATACATCCTAGAGTATGAAAACAACTCTAGAACTCCTAGGCAGTTGCACAAAGGGCTAAATACAGGGATGAGAGCAGTTTACAACGTTACCTCATTCATTTATATGGGTAAGATCATTAGTATAAGCAACAGCACTTTCCAAAATGTGTCCATTGATGAACTGTCACTATGTTCATATGGAAAGAGAGGCTTTGCATGCTTACCAGGAACCCTGAGGAACCTGACCCCTCAGTTAAAGTGCAAGCCTTTAACATGAGACACATTGCTGAACCACCAATTTCTCCAGAATCTGAGCTTTTAACTTCACCACCTCACAGAATGCTGTCTGTGTTACACCTTTCAGTAAGGTCAAGCAGCACTGAAAATGGCAAGAAGATCGCATCATCTGACACATGACAGTTATCCTCAAGATCTTCAATTTTAACAGCCAGTTCTCCTCCCAGAGCCACAGTGACTGGGATACAGACCTACAGCCTCTGCCAGGGGAGAGCACCGGCCCAGTCAGCAAGCCTGGTCTGCCCACAGTGCTTGGCACAGGGCTTACTGGTCCCCACATCTTCAACCACAGCTGCTTGTGTTTGCTTTGATAAATATAAACCACCTCCAGCTCTGCTTGTAAGGCAAACTGCTGTCCTGCCCAATGACTTTGCCCATGTGGAGATTCATGTTGATGAAGCATCCAAGTTAGGTTGCTTCAAACTAGCTGAATTATCCTGGCACTAAACACTCCTTAGGGATGCCAACCCTTGAACTCATTAAAAACTCACAATAATTAACTGCTCCACACTTTCTACTCTATTTTCTACTGCTAAAGTGAGAGTTTCTTCCCAGAGAGAAGAGCCCTGTAGCACAAACACCTGACCTCCCTGAGACAGCACCTGCTGCTAAACAGACTGTTCTCTCCCTCCATGTAACAACAGACCAAAAAAACATATTCTTACTCCTGTGGGGTGAGGCTCAGCTCATCTACGTGTTATTCTTAGGTGGCAAATTTACTGCTCAAGTCCTTCACTTCCACAGTCACTTCATTAAACTTTCTGTTTTAACCAAGTAAGAGGCACAAAAAACAGCCATGAGCAACCAGAGCAACAACTGCTCGGAGTAGTCGTATCACTGTTCTGCGTCCGCTGCAGCTGCTAAACATGTCAGACACTAATAACAGCATCTAGAGAAGAGGTCAAAGCAAAAATAATTCACTGAAAAGGCAGGAAGAAAGACAAGACAGGAATTTTGCTTGATTTTGAAAAAAAATCTCATTTTTGAAAGCAAACAAAAGCCAAAATGTAGACTGCTTTGGAGTCCATAGGAATGGGAAATAGACTTGCTCCAAATGTTATGCAGTTGTTAACACATTTTAATTAACTCTCTTTTCACCATCAACTCATGTTTACCTTCTTATTTTGGAATAAACTACTCAAAAATTCCCTGAATGTGATAAACCACATGCTAGTCCCACTTAAAACTTTCCGAAGAACACTCATTTGAAATGCATGAATGATAGAGGATTTCCATTCTTAAAGAGAAAAGCCAGGGATCTGAAATGTAGCCATAGGTTTGGTCAGCTACTTCACAGGTTTCCTGGAAGTCACCATGAGATAGGAAGAGACAGTATCTATAGAATCATAGAATGGCCTAGGTTGACAAGGACCTCTATGATCATCTAGTTTCAACCCCCTTGCCATGGGCAGGGTCGCCAACCACTAGAGCAGGCTGCCCAGAGCCACATCCAGCATTGCCTTGAACAGCTCCACAGATGGGGCATCCACAACCACTCTGAGCAACCTGTTCCAGTGCATCACCACCCTCTGAGTGAAAAACTTCCTCCTAATATCTAACCTAAATCTCCCCTGTCTTAGCTTAAAACCATTCCCCCTTGTCCTATCACTATCAACGCATGTAAACAGTCGTTCCTCCTACTGCTTATATGTTCCCTTCAAGCATTGGAAGGCCACAATGAGATCTCCCCCTTCTCCAAGCTAAACAAGCCCAGTTCCCTCAACTTTTCTTCATAGAAGAGGTGCTCCAGCCTTCTGGCCATTTTAGTGGCTGTTCTTCAGGACCTGTTCCAAGAGCTCTGTGTCTTTCTTGGGCTTAAAGTGCACAGCATGCATTAAAACCTAGTGTGTGCTGCCACTATGGCACATTCCCACAGCACATTTCATTATTTCTTCTGATTTGGCAAATGCTGCATTTGTGTATTGAAACTAAACAGAGAAAATGGCAGCACTGCAGTTTTGAAGGCTTGTAACACTGAAACCTGTCAAAGTCAGTCCTTGCAAAGGGACCCTGGATATCTGGTGTGTGTGGATCTTGACGGATTTGTTTGTTGGTGGTTTTATTGGTTGGTTGATTTTCGGATATTTGCCCGTGTCACTATATTCCATGCATTCCTCTTAGTATCAGACATCTTACAAGAAGTTTTGGCACAAATGTATGATGAGACAAACAAAAGGCCCAAGAAACACAGAACACCTATCAGTGAACATTTGCGATTCCAGTCAACATGTGAGCGCAATTTGATTTCAAGCTTTTAAAGGCTGACCTTGGCTGCAAATTTTTTGTACTCTCTCCAGTTTGTCTGAGAAGTGTCTGCCAGGTCACTTGAACCATTTATCTGACAACTCACACATTGTGAGAGCTTAGAACAAAAGAAGGAAAAGGCACTCCAAATACAAATTTTGCCTTTTTTGATGGATTCCGCGTTGTTACACAACAGATGGCTCCTTACAAAAGAAAGACAAACATCAAAATACTACTTGGCTGCTTGATATTATGATTCAGAAAGAGTGGCTAGAGTATTCTATAGCTGCTTCCACGCAGCCATAAAGATACATCACTTTTGACCAAAAGAGTCAAACTACCAGTTTTTCTAGACAAAGATTGTCTTGGATGTGGTACATCAGTGCATTGCTATCTGCACTGATTTATCAGCTGAAAGTCAAACCAGGAAAGACTGTCACTTAGTGTGTGACAGACAAAGCTATAGCTGCTTTGTGAGAGTCTGCACCAACTTTGGGTTGTATGCAGGGTGCCTACAAAACAGATAAGCTACTTCTTCAAAGAGTCCTGTAGTTCTGCAGTTCTTATGTGCAGAGCAGACTTGAAAGCGTTTCACTTAAACAAATTAAGGTTAGAAATATCAGCTGACCATCTGAAGCAAAAGTCTGGAAGTCTATCAGTAAGCTAGGGTCACCTTACAAACGTTGCATACAAATCCCCCACTTTCATTTTAAGATGCATGTTCTGAATGTTAAAACTGCATTTTTTGTTTTTTAGTAGGTTCTGTATGTTTTTTATAAGAAATAAATGATTCCATCAAGTTTTTATTGAATAATAAAAACATCACTGAAGTGTTATGTCTAGGAAAAAAACATACCTGGGAAAGGTTTTGCTAGCTGCTTTAGTTTACTTCAATCATCTCTTTCTATTGAATATGATTTCTTAGTGCATTCACTCCTCTATTTACAGGTATTTAGTGCTGTTTTGTGTTTTGCTTTTGTATGCAACTAGCTGGTTAAAGGAAATATTCAGCTTACTCCTATCTTCATAAAAACGTAGAAGATACCAGGGTATGAAAGTGACCTTGAGGGATGATTGCGTGGCCTATCCACAACTTAGTTTCTGTCATTCTTGTATTACATTCCAATCAACAAGACTACAAGAGAAAGCTGTGCCTCGAAATTACTTCATGTGTCCTTTCCAAATAGAAAAGGGAACCAAGCAATAAGGAAAGTCATATAGAACAGCATGGGTTGCTTTCAACATTTAGTGCAGCAAGTCACAAGAGTCTTAGTTACTACATTGAAAATTTCTTCTCATTTCAAGAGGTAAAATGAACTGGTATCCACACAAAGCCTCTGTGATAGCAAGAACAGCACCATAAGTCACTGGAGCATTAGTTAATTTTTATATACGCAAACCATCTCCAATCAGCAGGACGCTCCTTCACCTAATTTCTCACCCATTTGACCTCATATAGCACTGTTGTGGTTTGTCCATCTGTTTCAGTTTCTGAAAATATCATGGGGCAGGGGGACTATCTGCTTTTGCACATTCCAGATGTTAAAAGTGATCACTTTTCTTCAGTACTGAGGATGGCCTGCTAAGGAGCCAACCTCTGAATGTCTCATGGTAGAATCATGCATGACTCTGTGAAACCATCCACCTCAAAGGTATGATCTGGCACCCTGGAAAGCTACACAAAGCCTAATAGGTGCAGACACAATTCTCTCACCACATCAGCAATGAGTTTATACAAAGTGTGAGATAAAGATGACTCCTAGAGCAAGCACTGCACATAGAAATATGCCCGAAAGAAAAGTCCTGTTATTGCAACACAGCATGAATGTTTGAGGTGCATGTTGGAACAATTGAGGGCATACATTCATCCTTACCACATTAAAGCGCTATTATTGATACGTGCCAAATAGTCCTCAAGCAAGGAGAATTAAAAGCAGGAAGCTCAAAAAAGCCCTTTAGCCAAGAAAGTCATAAGACATGTTAGCATGAAGGGTTTTTTTCCAAAGTTGCAGGCTACAGTTTCCCTTAGAATCTGGTTTCAAATTTGATGAAATAGGATTCTGCAAGAAACTCTACACCACTTCACAAGCTCCTGTCATACACTGACCTCTAGTGTAATAAAAACTCAAGACATCGGGAGTCTTTTCAAAGCCTTAGAAAATACTATCGTGTTATTTTCCCAATACTCTAAAGGACATTTCCACAATATATACTAAGGCATTCTTTAGTCAGATGGTCCTGCAAAATCACTCTCAATAGGTAAATAAAGGTAGAAGAAGCTACAAAACTTAAGTCCTTCTATGGATATGAAGCTAGTGCTGTGTTTACATAAAGTACTTTACATCAAAGCTGTGTGTAGGTACTCTGAATCCCAGTTTAATTTAACTTCTAAATACTCTGGATGTATGGAACTGTTTCCTAATTAGAGCTTTATAAAGCTCAGTTAAAAAGGCATCAAAGAGAGAAACACCTGGCCTAGGGAAACTCTACCTGACAAACAAAGATCAGCCCAGGTTCTGCCCCAGACCTTCAGAGGGCACATGGAAAGAGCTGTAGGCTCAGGGGTCTGCCTGCAGCCACCACTCTGGACAAGAAGCCTGTTGGAAGCAGAGGGAATCCACTTCAACTGTATGCACAAACTCCCAGGAGTCCTCACACCTCAGGTAGCAAGCCAGGCAGACAGGATGGGGAGAGCAGCTGCCTGGTTTTGACTAATAGCTTTTGAAAAAGATATTAAGTTGGTTTCCAAAGTGCCACCTCAAAACTTAAGCAACCGCTTTTCCACCCAGCTTTAATGATTAAAAAGTTTGCACTTTGTAATGAGCTGACTATAGTCCTATTATAAAGTCTACTTAAGGGAAGTGGAGCAAATTCTAAGACAGTGTTGCTGAACACAACAATTAAAATGGAAGCCCAAATTACACAGGGCATTACCAGTCCAGGTGACTTTGGACAGCAAGTCCCAGAGACATTCAGTTTGTCTCAAAGTCCTATAAGAGCAGGGCGCCATTCAGAAACCATTTCTGACTGAAGTGACATTCCCAAAGCAACCAAGTTATGTGTTTAAACCTAAACACGTAATGTTAAGGGCCACTTCTGAAATACATGCAAGTCATGATGAAGACAACTGTTGGCATCTACAACATTTGCCTTCCACACAACATGGAGCTCCTTGCTGCCCCGGCAATGAATTCCATCTTACCAAATTAGCCACCTTCATCCCAAAGCATCCCAAATTCTGCTTTTTGGGCACACTGTATCCTGCAGTCTAAACCCTGCAGACCTAAGACATAACATCAAGTATACAAATTGTAATAGAAGCACGGCAGCCTTTATGCAATCCACTAAACATTCTAGAAGAAATGGGATTCCTGCCTATTGGCCTGGAACTGCAAAAAACAAATCTCACCTATAAGAATTGCTTTGCTGTTGTACACCACAGCCTTTCTATAGCCAAAAACTCATACTGTGACAATAGCATTCAGTCAGAATAGCAACATTCAGGATTTCCAAGGATATTGGTCACTAAGTAAGGTTATTTTAGGCTGAATTCCTTACAAGATGATGTTTTAATATGAGATGTACTAGTCTAAGCCACACAGCCATATTTCACTTCTAATTTAAAGTGCTCCAACTTGGCTAACTACTTACTTCATACACATCACTCAGAGAAGTAATTGTATTAAGAAATCCCTTAAGCTAATCTACCATTTCAATTCACCAAATGCTTCACCACAACCAGGAAAGCACAGAGCTGCTCCTCCCTGTCTGGAGAGGGCACAGCTAACATACTGAGTGCATCCAATAGATCTCTGAGTAAAAAATTCATGGAGGAGTGCAGAGTGAATTCTGATGGCTTGAACAACAGATCCTGGCCATTGTATTTGACAGAATGTGTTCTTCCAACTATTTTTGTCCTAAATTCTTGTATTTAATTCAATACATGTGGTGATGGGAATGACTTCTAGAACAGTGGTGTGCATCAGTACACAGATGTTCCACATTTGTCATGTCACATGAACCTTGTGGCTAACACCCAACCATTACAGGCTAGAAATCCTCCTACATAAAAATCCACACATGATGCATTTGTTCCTAGATGAACAATATATTAGATAGCTGAAGACAGGCTTCTCCAACATCACCTTTTTTTTTTCTTTTTTGAAGGTGGAACAAGATTTCATTAGTTTCCACAACTAACATTAAAATACATAGAAAGAACTTAAATCAAATGGTACCTTAACAAAATTTGACAAAGTCCTTAAAACTGAACTGACTGTAGTGTTACAAAGTGCAAGCAATTACTACGTATGTTTATGTCCAGAACTGTTATTTGGACAGCCATTTTCTAAGGGAGGTGTAAAACACAAGAGAGAAGCAGACAACTTCATAGCCAGCACAGAGCTCTAAATTCTTCCCTCAAGTTTCCTAGCTTATTCCTTCCCAAACAAAAGCATGCCACAGAAACTGATGCCAGGAACACATTACCTAAGTTTTGCCCTCAAACCCTTACATTCACCACTGTGATCATTGTAAGGAACACAGCTCAGGGGGTGGTATCTTTTAAGACACTTCTGTCTTCAGGATTAGTGAATAAATGCTATATTAGGCAACAGATGAAGTGCCATGCTGAAGACTGCATGAATTATCATGCAATTGTGTGTAGATCCAATTTTTACCATTCTGACAGACACACCAATACTCATGCTATCTCAGGGTAGTAGCCCTTAGGCACAAGTGGGCTGTGTTTGATAGATCGCTGTCCATCCAACAACCACATTTCCAAGGGAAAGTTACGTGAAGTTGCCTACACATTCTTCATCAAATACACACAGCTTACAGAGACCTACATTACCAGCTTTTACATTTGGATTTCAGCATACACTAGACAACATCTACTAATTCATACATTAGTACCTGCAATAAATTAAAGTAGAAAAAAATCCGTAGTCATTTTCTACCAGCTATTGCAAGTGACCAACCAGCAGTCCAACATGACATGGTTTCAGTTTCTTGCTGGCAGAAGTCTGTGTGACCTTGAACGAGACCCTGGGGCTGGTCAGTGGCTCTGCAGTGACCTCAGCTGCTGCCAGCTGCCAGATTCCCACTCTCCTTCCTGGTTACATGAGCGTCCCGTCCTTGCCTCACAACTTGTTTGGCCCTGCACTGACTCATTTCAGACCAGTGACCACAAAAATAATTCCACTGCTTCCTTGCACATTAAACACACAGATTACTCAGCTCAGGGTCAGAAACAGAGCTGATGCACAGAAGAAAGCTGGGATGTTGAAGTGTGCCCCTATATTCCAGTTCCCAGTCAAACATCTGAAAGGAGCGCTGGTGAGGATGAATAACTAGAGCTTAAAAGGCACTGAGATTCACATTAACTCTGTAACAAAATTTCAGAGGATATCCCTAAAGAAGGGAATTTCTTAATAGAATGCCCATCTCAGAGAAGCCAGTAGCTCCCATCACCCAAAGTCAAAACAGATACTTCCTGAAACAAAATAAAGTTTTCATAGGAATCCTTATTGAGGCAGGAAACTCAAGTTCAAGCCTGGAGGACAAGAGAGGTGGAGGGGAATGGGTACAGAATCGACGTTCCTTTCAAATCTGTATACTCAACAAGATCATTATTTGCTGCTGCTTCTTTCTGTATTTTGCGATGGGACAGCACATCTATCTGAACAAGTGCACAGTTCTGCTTTAACTTGATTGGGTAAGACTTGACCATAAAAAGGGAAAAGGCAAGACAGGCTGTTTAGGAAGTTCCCTGTATAAGGCATCCTCCAAAACAGAATCTCATATCTCCTCCCTCAAGAAACGGAAGAGGTCCAGTCCATTCTTAAAGCATCCCAGAGAGAAGTTACAATTTTCTATGAACTCCAGTGTGATGGTTGTTCCTCTACTAGCAGAATAAATAGTGAAAATCTAACTCAACATTTAAAGGTTATAGTGGACAGAAGATGAGAAATAGGAAACAGCTACACTGGTCAAGAAATTCAGCAC
Source organism: Odontophorus gujanensis (assembly GCA_013399175.1). Lineage (NCBI taxonomy): Eukaryota > Metazoa > Chordata > Aves > Galliformes > Odontophoridae > Odontophorus > Odontophorus gujanensis. The sequence continues at coordinate 17,336 of VXAB01000650.1, read as the reverse complement.
ATACATAGTGATGAGTTTCTCTCTTAGACATTCTTTCTATGGCTGCCATGTATCCCCTTACACTTCAAACGGTTAAGTAGTAGCCATTAACCCATCTGCAGAACTTTAAGTAGCCTCCAGAGCCTTTAGTCTCCTTGTTTATTTTATGAAATCACAAAACAAACAAACCAGTCTTACTTACCAGCTAAGCTCTGGAAATTTTACTCACTTAGTTGACTGCATAATTACAGTAGAGACTGCCCAGTTCGCTGGGATTTGCTCAGTTCCTTGGTAGATGCCTCTGGTATTAAAAAGTTCATGCTGACCACAGTTTACTTATGGACTTTGCTTCTTATGTTTTGAACTTTGAGACAAATACCTTAATCTGAGATCTCAGCAATCTTACAGCACACTCTGCTGTAGCCAAAGCAGCCTTAAGTGCACTATGTAGAAGACAATGGTCTGAATTTCATGGAAGCAATGTTATTGCCATTCAGTTTGCCTGTTTTGCATATATCTGTTCAGAACATGACTTTACTAACTGGCAGGCTACTGAATGAACAAAACAGAATAATAAAAATAAACAAACAAAAAAAACATGACATGCAGCTCTTGTTATAAAGGAAAGTTATGTGAGTTATGCATGTTTATTACAACATAACAAGCACATGAGATAAGATTTTTATATTTCAGAGCAAAGTAGTCTGTCTGCGCTGACAAATTCTGTTTTGAAAACAGAAGCAAGTGCTACAAGCCAGTACGCCAGTAACAGTGGAAGAGCCACAGTCTGATTAGTTGCACGTCATGGAGCTGCTGGAGGCAAAAAGCTCCCAAATGTACCGATGACAGAAGCTCCTTCTTGCTCACTTAACTCCTGGGAAAGTAGGGCTGTGATTCTCAGAACAAGATTTCCATTCTCAGCACCTGGAGGCCTTATCATTCCTGGCAAGCAGTTAGCTCTGCTCTCCTCCCACCACACACTGGGGAAGGCATCTATCTGAACCAAAGCAGACCTCCCTGCTGCAGCTATTGAGAAACTGCAGCTCAGTCCTGCCCTGCACAAGGGTGTATCTCCTGCTTTTCCCCAGCTTCATGCAAATTCATGATGCACATTCTTAGGACAGACCATCAGTTTGCTAGTTAGCCAGGAGCAAATGAATGAATTTTCTGAAACATATACAAAGGTATAACATAAAAATAAAAGTTCAGTTTACCATTTAATTGAATTTTATACATGGTCTTGCTTCACTTGAAATGCCTGGGAGCTTGGTTATTTTCAGGCTGGAAACAAGCTTTTGAAAACCTGGCCATATTGCAGAAAGGCAACTCCCTTCCAGCTAGGTCACCCTCCAGGCTAGATGAAGGGCAAGAACCTCAATGAAAACAAAAATTAACTATTTGCATTATCGCTGAATTTCATCTATGTTCAAGGGAATTTCCCTACCTCTAGGCTAAACACAACAGTGCAATACAAACAAAAAGATTAAAATTGGGTTTACAGCAAGCCTGGAAATCAACCTCTGCTTTCACCCTGAACTGCGAGCAAGTTTATGTGCTGTAGAATACCCACCATGTGTATTAGCCAACTGGCAGACCCGAGACCCAACATCTATCATTAGTTGAGAGGGAAAATCATGCAGTTTGTTCTCTCCTAGGCACACCTACTCCATAATCTTCAATTTGAATTCCTTCCTCATCTTTTACATATCGAATAGATATACCAAAATAACAGCCTAACACCAACTGTGTGAACTTTCTCATCCTCTAAGTCCAATTTCAAAGAAGTGAAGCACAGCAACTGCTGCATGTTCAGGACAGCACGAGTGGGTATTCTGGTGATGAAGAAGACTGCAGCCTTTACACAGAGCAAGGGTACATGTTTCACTGACATGTTCAATACCTCCAATAGCTTTGCCCCCAAAACACCTGGCAATCAGAAGCTTTCTTTTATGTTTGAAGATTAACAGCCAGTGATTCAAGTTATGCAGCAGTCCATCTCGACCTCACTGCCAAACAAAGGTAAACACTGATGGCTAATGACACTTGTGGTAAATTGCGATGCTCAGAGGTGTGTTTGTGCAAGAACATTTTCAGCTTCCACAGATTTCTCACAAAAGCCCTGGAACTAGAGCAAACCTGCAATGAAATAAATGCTGTTCTTAGCCAAAAGAAAACAGAAGCTTACATTTAAAGGTGGCTTCATGACTTACAAAGCTCCTCCACAACTGAAATGGGACATCCAAAGCAGTTCCATTACAGTCTCTTTCAGCTCCTTAGACAGCAACATCAATTATTTAGGACACCTTCTGAAAGGGTTGCAAAACTGAATTATAATGTTCTTAGATTTGTTGAGTTGTAGCACTTAAAAGAGATATTTTATCAGCATATAAACCAATGATTTCTGTCAACTTGATAAGTACTAAGGAACAGATTTCCACATAAGCTTATCAGACTATTTTCTAAGTTATCAGAAGGAATTTTTGGAAGCATTTGCTCAGGCTCAGAGATATTTGCATGTTCTGATTTTGTAAGAGCAGCAGTTTTTCCTTCAGAAGACATATCTGGTTATGCTGCAGGTTACAGTGCTCTAAGAAATCCCACAACTGAAAAACAAACAATACACAAATAAACAAATTCACATTCAAGACTTTATTACCACACAGAAACTTTACTTTGATTTACCTGATTTCTCTTACTCATCCTAATCATTTTTCAGCTGTGTTATCTCCCACACTTTGCAGCACTCAAACTACCCTGAAGTTTCAGTGTTAACACCCAGCACTGAAATCAAGAGTATTGTCATTCCTCTCTCCCTAATGTACCACTTGCCCAATCTGGGGCAATCAATCAAGTTTTCTTTCAAAGTAGTATGGAAGAGCCTTTTTAGTTTGGCTTGGTTTGACCCTCCCTGGCGCTTACCTATGGAAAAGAAACTTGGAAGACAGTGTCATGCACAAAACTTCTCTCCCTTCTAAACTCTGAAACATTGGCACTGATGGTTTCAAATGCATGACAGCTAAGCAGAGGTTTTTAGATAATTATAATCCTCACTCCATACAAAAACAAAAACAAACAAACAAAAAAAAAAATCAACCAATTCCAGAGATGGTTGTTTTGTGTTAAGTGAGTATCAGTGATCCCAACAAGTACTAAAACAAAAACAAACAAACATCTTTCCAGATACTGGAAAGATCTGAGACCCCCACCTCCCAGAAAAGGGGAGATTCATGCTTCAGTTACCACAGCCTGCCCCAGAAGTCATTCTTTGTTGGATGATACAGGCAGGCAGCTGCAGAACAAAGCAAGAGAGTTGGTGGTGTTGGTTCCAGCCCTCTGAGCACTCCTATTTAGCAGGCAGCAGGTAGGGAGATGCTACTCACCAGTAGCGTTTCTACTCAGCACGCTGCGGCCCCAGCCTGGTACAATGCAGTTGACTGAAGCATAAACCAAACCAAACAGATGTGCATTCTTTTGGTCAGAAGAAAAAATCTTGCTGACACAGCCAAAAGAGAGGCTTTGGTGGAAGGCAGGCAAAAATAGAGGTGCTAGGATGGTTGGCAACTCCAAGCGCTCAGCCAGCCAATGTGGAAGTGGGAAGTCCAGGAATGTTATTTGAATTAAAAAAATGAGAAAGAGAAGGAAGTACAAACTGTGTTCCAGGCCTCTGCTGAATAAGAGCCTTCTTAGTTGAACTGGGGAGTTGGTATCAATTTCAGGCAGTAAGAGTAGTGGATTCTCAGCAGTAAGATAGACCAAGTTTCCATTAAACTGGCCTGCATGTGATCTATCACATATCGCTCAGTATAAAACCTAGAAGGTAGCTCTGATCTTCAGTTACAGACAGCTATTTTGCAAGACCTGCTCACATAGAAGCCTCAGGATATACTTCCTTCACATCTCTACAAAGGAGGAATTAAATTTGGGTTTGGCAGAGACAGACTGGCATTTCCTGCCCCAGCTAGACTAGCAATTACTACAGTTCTACACCAAAGCAGCACCATCCACAGGTAACTACAGAAATGGCAGAACTGCCTTGCGTATCTGGACAAAAGCAGGAACAGCTGAGTAATCCAAAAAGAGAATTAAAGCTGTGGTGACCCATAATACAAAAGCAGTTCCTTAGGAGTACCTGCTTTCAGGGAACTCCTCTTCTAAAGCTACCAAGAAACCACTTAATTCAGAAAGCTGCTCTTTACAGATAATCATTCCTGGACAGATTATCATGCATCATCCTAATATGCACAAGCACATCATCCAAACTCAATAGAGCACAAGGCTCCTTCACTGCTGGACAATGTGTATCAACTGGACATTGCCTGAACATCTTGCAAGGAAGTCTTCATAGCTTCAACCTCAGTAGTGAAATTTCATTAGTTATAGATTCAATAAATGTAACAATCCCTTCAGTTTAAAAACAATGTACTTTTCAAGCAATATTTTGTTTAATAACCTGAAATTACAGCACTCACTACAGAATCTATTAAGAGGACTCAAAGGAACAAAACACAATACTGGGGATTCCATAAATGACCAAAAAATATAAGGTCTTGTGCTTGAAGATCAAAAAAAGTTTGCTTTCTTCCCCTTATATTAATTAGAGTACATCAAACAAAACAAATCAAGTAGATACTATATTTTCTCCAGATTTAATTACAATGTCATATTTGTGAGCAAACACTCCCCACAAAATTCTAGCAGCAGATCTGAGGGTAACATGTAACATCTACTAAATCAAATAGGTCAGTGCTGCAGGACGTGAGGAACAGGTCCTGAACAGCTGACGTGCTCCAGGCAGTGCCCAGCTACCAAACCCTAAAGCTCCAGGCAGGAGCACCCTGTTAACAATTAACTGGAACATGGACTTTGTCATGGAGGTATAACCTTTGAATCTAAATCTCAGACTCCAACTAAAATGCTTCAATTTATTCTACAGTGAGCAGATGTTTTGCAAAGACATGAAAGAAGATGGAGTTTGTGGCTACATAAGCACTGATGGCACAATGAGGCAGTGCCAGAAAAGGGGGATGAATCAAACCATTGCTGGGAACATATCCAGCCAGGTACTTGTGCTAGGCAGCACCTACAAGACCCTCATCACCTCTGTGCCAAAGTAAACCCCCAAGTTGCAAAGCTAGGAGAAAAGCAGGTAATTACTCATGATCACAAGCCAAATCCATCAGGTTATCAGCACATATAACTCTCTAGTAATTTTTAAGTAGTCAGTCTGACTTTCAGAAAGCTTCTTTACTGTCCTGAGTATAGCTGTCCTACATCTCCTTCCTCGAGTACTTCTTCCCCGTTCTTCTTAATCTACTCCAAGCACACAAGAGAACAAGAGACACACCATCACCATGAATGTTGTAACTCCAAAACACAACATCTCCCACTCTCCTTAGGATGCTCACATAGCATCTTTACAGTCTAATGCACAAGTAAAGAATTTGCAGTTTTGGGAGAATAGTTCTGCTTGCCATACACAGTCCAACAGAGCCCAACCACAGAGCAATAGCTTTTGGTCTTTCCCAGCTAAAAGCATAAAGCTTCCTTTAAACAAACAACCTTTTTAAATAGCTTGGGGAAGGAGCCACAAGCACAAAGAAAAAGAACATCCATTCTAGCATTTAAAGTAACAAAGGAATACTAGTCAGTGTTCTATTTGAAAGCTTCTAAGGTGCATTGGGAAAACACATGCTTATGTTGTGGTTAGATCAAACACAGCTTACAGGGCAGTTCAAAGAGCGGACAGAGCCACCCCACAATAATCAGCACAGGCACATGGCTGGGAGCAGGAAGGAAGAGGGGTGGGAAGAGCAGGGAGCTGCTAGGCTCATGAAACTTCATCCCCAGAACTGTGTTATTGCAAAGCCACACACACATCTTCCAGTCTCAGAACTGTACTGTGGGTCTCAACGCTCATTAAAATGCCTCCAAAACAATATTCAGAGTAGGGTTTCAATGAGAGAAGGGAAATCATTTCTCTGGATTGCTCTGTAAAGTCTGGCCCTTCTAGAGATGAGTGCTGAGGCTCCCCCGCTCTCCTGCTCAGGGGATATTCCATAATAGCAGAATTCAGCAGCCAGTGCCAAGGCTGGAAGGAGCCCAGGGCAGCTCCTGTGCAAGGCATGGGAGCAGAAGCTCAGTGCACAGGTTGTGCACAACCTCCCAGCACAGAAAGTTAAGCCTGACCACTAAGGAAAGGAAGTTCAATCTGGTTTTGCAAATTCTTGATGCTAAAGGCCCTGTCAAAGCATTGCCCAGACAACACCAGGTACAGCTGCTGGCGAGTTCCTCCTCTCAAAAATCATGGGCTTTCCAAGAGTTGTATAACCTCACTGCAGCTTTATTTATTTGCAGTATTTTTAGTCTGTAGAAGAAGCACTAGCTACATAGGTAGAGCATAAAAGCAGGAATTGTTCTGGCTTAGGGAAATCAGACTCTATCCACACCATGACAGATGTCCTGCCTGAAATAGCAGCAATAACGTTCCTGTACTTGAGAGCCCAGCTAACATCAAAAATAGTAGAAAGTATCAAACATCATACAATGATAGAATGGTTTGGGTTGGAAGGGACTTTTAAGACCATCTGGTTCCAAACCCCTGCTATGGGCAGGGACACCTCCCTCTAGACCAGGTTGCTCAAAGCCCCATCCAGCCTGGCCTTGAATACTTCCAGGGAGGGGGCATTAACAAACATTGATGCAGACAATGTGATAAATCAGTTTCAAACAAGTAGCACACCCTGCAAAGCAAAATAATAATAATAACCACTATTTATTACCACTAGCTTAGTCAATTTGCAAGTCCCCTACCCATTGTTCTTTCATTAAAAAGAGAGGGAAAAAAAGCACTATATAATTTGAGTTATACTCTAGACAGTGCATGTGAAAGAAACAAAGTAAGGATCCAGCTCTCACATAACAAAGAGAGCTTTACATTAGATCAAGTCTGAAAAAGTGGTCCTTGCAAATCCAAAAGGATTAAAACAAAGATCAAATAAAAGATGAGGAAATTGAGAAGATCAGGCCATACTTCAAGGTGAAATAAAGAATGCTGAAAACACAGAAGTGATCCATGAAAAGCATAAAGAGAGAAGTTTGGTATAACCCCAGGAACTGCTAAAGCCAGTGACTTTTAGAGTCACCACAGCTCAAAGCACCCAGCCTGCAACACATATGTTGCTCACTGATAGGCTGCACACCACATTGACATTGCACACACATGTTGGTCAAGTAGTGCCAAAGCACACAAGTGTGTGGGCACACATGTATGCCCATGTGCACACATCAAGTTCCCTGACCCAGAAGTGACCCAACCACATGGACAATTTCCAAGTGCACCAATATCAGAAGCCCTAACAAAGCAGCTCATCAGACACTAGGCTGTATTTAAGACTGGGATCATGTTCAGTTGCCACAACTGCCATCTCTAGAGACTTGACAGGGTAGAAATAACTGAGGAATACAGATGGTCTCAGGTTTTCAGGTATCTGACAAGCATCCAAGCCCTTGAAACTCACACAAGACTACAAACATTTGAGCAAGTAATCTGCTTATCAAAACAGCAGAGTTTGTTACAGCAGCTCTACAGCCCACACCAAAAACACCAGAACATTCTGAACAACTTTAAAACACAAAACTAATGACTATTTTACAGGAGTTAGAAGTTTTCCACAATAAGACTTTGTGGTTTCCTGTGCAAGGAGGAGTGCCAATTCATACCAACATGTTCATGGAAAAAGGTTTTTTTGGGGCTTCCTTGAAAAACTGAGTTCTGTAACATTGCTTGTTTTGTTTCAGCAGACTGGCACGATGGTAAGTTCTCATGCCAGTCTTTGCATTAGAACCATTTCCTGAAGTAGCACTTGCTTCAATGGAAGGATGATGTCTACTATTACACCACAAATGCACACACATATGCTGCTCCAGGAATTTCACAAGTAGTCATAATTCCTGAAGGTGGTAGTTAAGGCCGCTCTGGATTGCGTTTGAAGAGATCTTTAGGCCAGGCTGAACTTCAGCACAAACCATGCAGACTCAGGGCTCACTTCATACATACATCCCTGCCTTTCGATTTCACATCTTGTTGCCAACAAGCACCACCTGGTAGGCCACAGAGAGCATGTCCAACCCAACACTGCTCTAAGGATCCCTTTTAAAAGGCTCCTAGGTCAAAATTTCAGCAGTGGGTCAGATTAAACTAAACAGCAGTTTGCCGTGAGAAGGCAGATTAGGTTCCCAAACTAAGGAAGGGAAATTCTCACTCAGAATCTGCCATCTCCTGCCCACGTGGATCCCTTCATGTTGTCTGTGGCTGTGCTATCCCAGCAGGGTACAATGCACTGTGCATTTCAGACATCAAATTTAATACAGAAGTACTAGCCAGGCATTTCCCTCTTAAACCACAAGTTTTAAGAACCTGAAACGCATGCCCAGAAGCCATTACTTATGCTACAGTTAGCTTTTATTAGCCTAAGTCCTAGGAAGTTGTTTATCTGGGTTCACTGCCACTTTAAGTTAATTTTATTCAAAGTAACTTTATTTCAAGCTGGAAGAATTAAACTTACATTCCATACCAGGAATTCATAAAAACAACTTTCCATTCTCCAGGCTTTTGCTTGGAGTAGGAAGCCAGAATAGCTTTGTTGCCAACCCACAAAAACAATACAAAATTGGTATTTGCATGCAAGTTGTAAAGTCAGGCATGCACCAAATATTACAGAGACAAGATAAACAAGTGTGTTTAAAATAACCAAGTCTTTTATCTGCAGACTCCTGGCCTGTGCAATATGACAGGAAGGAAAAGGGCAGGCACAGCACTCTCTGTGCTCCAGCCTGCACTGGGGTTCCCCCAGTATGGGACACTGGGGAGAGATTTCACCCAAAGCCTCGGTCAGAGCACTGATGGAGCTCAGGGAAATCTTTACTCTGAGCATTGCAAGGACCATGTTTGGTAGAAATTCCGCTAAATAGCATTTGCCACAGTATACACTTGAAATCACACATGAAACAATATCCTAACATAATTTAAGCCTAAAGTCAACAGCATAATGTAATCAGGAATACACAAATTGAGTATTCTTCTGGGATACTGTGGGATAGACAGCTATGTTTGAACATGCAACACCTCAATGCCTGCTGCAAATGAGAATGCAGACTCACAAGTGGCTCATAAACAAGGCACAGCATCCAGAACCCAAGCAACTCTAACAGGAAACCTCCAAAAAGGGAACACATTAAAGCCAGATCTGTACTGATAGATATTACCTCAGCAAATACACATTCTTTTTCTACTTATTTCTGTTCAGTACTGCAATTTTTGCTCAAGTCAACTTCCAAACTTTTGAATATAGCAGCTCTGTGGTGCCTTGCACCACAAGTTAAAGCATAGGCTCAGGAACCACATAGCCATCAGATAACACACACCTGAGCTGACCAGCATGCAGGACAACCCATGGCAAAAGCTGCACTGACCAGACTGGAGAGAAACCAAGCACAGCAGCTGCAGATAGGTCTCAGCAAACACCAGCCTGCAGACTGGGGAAGCAGCTCTGCCTGATGCTGCCCTTTTTAAATTAATCCGTTCTACAGTTTTGTTTTTAGTTCCAAAGAGCAATGGAAGAAGCAGTGCAGTGAGGCAGGCAGAGCAGCACTTACCACTAGCTGCACAAAGGAAATCATTAACAACAGCTAAAGGAAGCAAAGGTTGAAGGGATGAATACAAGTTACAGTTCAGAACAGGAATTTCCCTGCTGCTGGAAATGCTGCTCTCCCGTGCAGCCCAAGGTCTCTTCCTCTGCTGAGCCTCAGAGCTGCCAGCTTTCCTGGAGTTGGAAGGTTTGACATGGATAGACATGTCCTTAAATTGGCTGGGAAGCCAATTTAGATTTAGAGGAAACTTTAAAATAAATATTTTCCCCTTTAGGGGATGGAGCAAATTTAAGCCAAGCTCACAACATTGGCAGAACCTTTCATTTAAAAGAAACAACAAAAAGTTTCTTCAACACTCCTTTTTTATGCGTCTCCAGAACTTCCACCAATTTCAGTTAGGAACAGTTTTGGAGATGGGTGAAGGGATAACCCTTTCTTTTTCCATCATTCCTTTGAACACGTTTCGTGATTTAAAGCCATTTAAAGCCACGTCACTCAGCTTCCCACCATCTTTCAAGGAAAATAAGTATTTGCTTTTCTTAATGGCTTTAATAAGAAGTGCTAAAATTATTCATTAGATATTATCTTCTTTCTCTGCTCTACTGAGGGCAAACATCTCCTTATTTTTATATTCAAATTCCACTCCTCCATGTCCATTCCCCTGACTCATTCTAAAAGGGGTTATAAATTAAACAAAAGTACATTAAAAAATAAATAAATTAAGAAGTTCCCTAACTTTCTCTGTGACATATGTTTCTCCACCATGCCTCACTCACCCCTCCCTGTCCTCACTGGTCTTCTCTGTTTTTGAAACATGGACATTCTGCCATTCTGGATAAGAACTCAGTACCAGTTTCTGAAAAGCCATTTGTGCATAGCATGTTTAACCCCAGAACATGCATTTCTACTTTTCCCCTGTGCTAACTACATATTTAAAACTAATAACCAGCTAACGTAACTATGTACCTAATAAGATCATTCTGAACTAGTGGCCTGTACTTCTGCTCTGATTTCAGAGATACACTGATCTCATAGTCCAACACAGAGTCTGGAAGAGTAATTTTCCAGAGAATGAGAGCAAATATCTAGCCAAAGACAATCAGTGCTTTAACATCTCCTAAGACACTAGCTCACTAGCCTTGGAACAGAAAACTTCAAAAATCTCAGCAGTTTGGGAATAAGAACAGATTTTGAGATATACTACCTTAAATCAAGGGACTTCTTTTTATGTTTTTGTTTTATTTTTATACAGCAGCACTTTGTTATTAAGCCAGAGTTATCATCCTATTAAGCATGAATACTACCGAAATCATGCTAACATGAGCAGGATAGCTATGACCAGCTGTGATGGTATAGGCCCGCTGAAAGAAAAAACAGGATGGGGAAATATACATATATATATATCTTGCTACAATCATCTGAAAATTTCCTCTCTGAATAAGAGGGCTTTCAGATCAACTAAAATGAATGACTAAGAGCCTAGTGCAGAAGGAGTGTTCTGCTCTCCACAGCAAGAACATGCACGTTCCCTTCCAGTCTCCTTCACCATGCAATGATTTACGCAGACAGAAAAATGCAAGTTTTCATTCTCAAACTACAAAGTGAATTAAATACTTTCAAGAAAATACCTGATCCATCCTCTTGTAGCGGAATAGGGAATACTAGCTAATGAAATCACCCCACCCTGCTGAAAGTTTCCTTTATCTCATCTTCAACGCTCCCTTGCAACAACAAGGACACATTCTTTCTTATCCAAAGTTTCAAGCTAACATTGTAGCGCAGGTAAAGTGCTTAGGAACAATAACTGTGGCCATTGAAAGACTTCGTCCTTGCCTCCAAGGCTGACAAAGTTACCCTGCTCAAAACTTGAAATGAAGTTTACCTTCAACCTTCTATGAGGAGTATCTGCTTCTTGACTTCTCTATCTTCAGGGTCTTACCCGTGTGCTCAAGAGTCCACTTTCCATGCCCTACTCCTCCCACAGCAGGAAGGAACGCTCTGGCAGGCAGGAGGAAGCTGAGGACCCTCACCTGGGCTGAGCACGCACGGCAGAAGCCAGCGTCAAGGCCCCATCCCTACTCGACATCTGATCCCAGCAGCACTGCCTCTGAAACACAACTCAGAGTTGGGAAATGAGCGCCTTGGCTGACAACCATCAGAAAGTGTCTTGTTCAGCTGAAGGCAGTCCAGAGAAGTGGGGAACAAAAGAGCTGTTGACAAAGCTGTAAGGTTACTACCACAGCCTGTGGATTTACAATAGGTAAATAACATCATATTTCATTCTTGTGCCAGATCTATAGGAAAAGAAGTTCTTTATGCAATCGATGCAACAAGAGGCACAGGAAGCATCTCCTCGTGACCCTGATGTAGTAAGAACAGTCTGCTTCTAGTTTAAGTCTATTAGAAGCAGCACAGGGGCACCCAGCATTTAGCAAGAAGTCAATTTTATCTCTGCTAATACTTAACACCACAGAAGCAAATGTAGTTACAGTTGCCTGTATTAAGCAGCTGGCAAGCTCCGAGATGGAAAAGTTGTGGAACAGCTGGGGAATGTGAGACCCTTTTGAACAGGCTGCTATATGATCCAAAATGATGGCGCGCATTTACACACAACACAATGGCAGCAACAGCCAAATGCAGACCTGGCAGACACACCACAGCTGCTCCTGCCTTCAGACGAGGAACAGCCAGCAGATACAAAAGAGTTCATATTCACAAAAATACAGCTTTCATCTTAAAAAGCAGCAGCTTGGTTTCCAAAATAAGCAGCTGGCTCTCCAACTGGGATAAACCCTATGATATTCTGCACTGGAAGTTACCCTCTAGAGAAGCTCCGGATTAGGGTCACAGACTGCTGCTACTCTACCACTGGCAGTTACCAAAAATGCTATTTTCAGATCAACAGGCTGCCATACAACAAGGGCCCTCATTACTGTGCTTTCCAGCTAGGGCCAGGAAGATAGCAACACAGAAACTCTTAATACAGACACTGAGTACACAGAAGTTTCCCATCCACTTCAGAGAAAGAAATAATCAGTGTGCTAGAAAGCAGCATTAACTGAGCATGGGCCATTCTGCAGCTTTTTTACACCAGTTTTTCATGTTAGTGTAAAGGTAAGTTGGTATCCAAAGACAACACATCACACTGCTTGCACTTAGATAGTCTTTGTTGTCTACTGGTTTTGCAATGACTGACAGCAAGCTGCAAGGAGCACTGGTTCATTTCGCAACTACTATCTAAGTATGACACAGCTCTGTATGTGACTGTGTACAAAAATTGCATCACATCTTTTCACGTTTTCACATCTCAGAAGCACAGTATCGCTGGTGCCATCTTTCTTGCTCAAGACAAGCCATGATTAAACATTGCTAACAACATGGTTACTACTTTATACCGTAACTGTACCACTTCTAATTATGCTGGGCACCAGTAATGGAATGTTTCAGCCATCCACATCTTGATTAAAAACAGTACAACACAAAAGAAAGTGGTTTTGAGTGAGAGAAGGGGACAGAAGAGGAAACCTTTCAATGCAACTTCCTCTGTACATAACTATTAATGTTAAAATCTGAGTTAAGAGCTATTCAGAGTATGGTGGCTAAAACTGGACAAAGACAGCTGTCATAGCAACTGAAACAGATGCAAGCACAATATTTAACTCTCACCATTTTTCAAAGTAAAGTGGTGCTAATAGCCAACACAGACAGAATTTAGAAACAGGGGTTGTAAGACTCAGCCACTGGTTAACAGGAAGTGTATGCTTTTGCAAATAAACGTCACATCCGTACACTTCTGTTTCAGACTTGTGATACAGATTTTCTAGTGAAATTCCTTTGTTAAATAAACCCTATTTTTAAGAATTTCCCCATAGAAACAGAACATGTGTATGCAATAAATAAGGAAATAATTAGAACCTTGAATCATAACCCCAGAGAACATACTTCTTGCACCAGAATACTACTGCACTACAGCATGCCTTTCCTGGAGGCAAAGCAGTGACAGGTCTGCTACCCTGCAGTTCTAACATCTGTAAAGATAAGAACACAGATTTACTTTTCCAGCTGTACTGGCACAAGGAACATCTGCTGGCATGCCAACTTGGGAGTGATGCCTCATATCCTCAATGGACCTCTTTTTTTTCCTTTTTGGTAACATGGATGGTGGGGCTGAGCACACCCTCAGCAAGTTTTCTGGCTCAGCCAAGTGGAGTGGTATGGTTGATATGTTGGAGGAAAGGGCTGCTATCCACAGGCCCTGAACAGGTTCAAGACATGAAACTCAGAAAGTTCAACAGGGCCAAGCGCAAGGTCCCACACCTGGTTCAGGGCAGTTCCAAGCACAGACACACGCTGGGTAGACAGTGGATTGGGAGCAGCCCTGAGGAGAAAGACTTGGGAGTTCTGGTGGATGAAAAGGGTGCAACAAAAGCAGCATGACCAGCAGGAAGGAGGTGACTCTTCCCCTGCTCTGCACTCATGAGGCCCCATCTGAAGTACATCACCCAGGGTCCCCAGCACAGGAAAGATGTGGAGCTGTAGGAGCATATGCAGGGAAGGCCATAAGGATGCACAGAGGGCTGCAGCACCTCTCCTACAAGAAAGACTGAGAGAGCTGGGACTGTTCAGCCTGGAGAAAAAAAGGCTCATTGTGGCTTTCCAATATGTACAGGGTCTCTACAGTAAAGCTAGAGAAGGCCTATTTATCAGGGAGTACAATGATAGAACAAGGGGTGAAGGCTTTAAACTGGAAGAGGAGAGATTCAAACTAGGCGTTGGGAGAAAATTCTTCACAGAGGTTGGTGAGGCCCTGGCACTGCTGCCCAGAGAAACAGCAGATGCCTGGAGGTGCTCAAGGCCAGGTTGGATGGGGCCCTGGGCAGCCTGAGCTGCTGGGGGGCAGCACTGCCCATGGCAGCAGCTTGGATCTGGACGGTCTTTAAGGTCCAGTCCAACCCAAACCATTCTGTAACAATCTCAGTATGAGCTCTTCAGCTTGATCTATACCAAGAGCTTTCTCTCCAGTTTTGACCCAGGTTTGCAACTCAGCTCTATCCAGCTTTGAGTGTGCTAGTGCCCCCAAAGTCTTGTTCTGAAAATACAGAAGGATTAAAGGAAGCAAGAGCAGGATGCTGGGATGAGCTAAGACATCTGCGAAGCTTAACACAGTCCAGCAAACAGCTGATTGTTAACAGTTATATGTAACATACTGACAGTCATCCCACAAGAGCAAATGAGATGTAAGTGATCTGCAACAAGCTGCACTTTTATCTGGAAATCACTCTTTTACCACCACCCCACTTCTTTGTAAACAAGTTATATACTGAAAGACCTTCTCATCTGTTTGTGTGCACACACGGATCAGTAGCAGGACAAATTTCTCGGTTCTCTTTAACATTTTATACATGGATGTAAATACAACACTTTCACAAAGTAATTGCAGTTGTTATGTACTAAGGAGGAACTAAGAAAACAAATCTGTTGATAGCTTATTCTGGATTTTATTATAACTACACAGATATTACTTAAAAATCGTGAGGATGTACAACTATACTGAAGTTTACTTTCAGTAACAGAGATTTCCCTACCATGTAGATCTCTCGACAGCCATGTCCCAACAGGCTCTAAATCGCTTACACACATACCAAGTACTGTTCAAAGTAGACTTGCTTTCAGCAAGATTAAATACCTGTTCAGTTTGAACTGTCCCGGTGCCAGAACAAACTACAACTCAACCAGTTCAGACAGCAATCCCACCGGGCACCAATGGCCTCTGCAATTCCCAGCACCCCAAATCTGCTGCTTCTGGGAATTCTGCCAGGAGCAGTGGGATAGCTCTCTGCTGAGGACATTGCAAATTAAATATTTCAGACGTGTGCTTGTGTTTAGGTGAAGCAAGGCTGCAACAGTTCAGAATATGAGTCAGCACGGTTTGCATCTACAGAACTGAGCAGTGCAGTCAGTGCATTTTCGAGGAAGCAGGGGGTGTGAAACGATTCCCCCAGGGGAACAGTCAGGCTGCACCTGGCAGGAGCCAGCACTCACCTGGAGACAGGAATTTGCTTCAGAACTTCACTGCTCCAGAGACCATGATTTTCCCGTAGTAATGTCAAAAGTTTCTGTGCAGGACAGGCACTTTGGTCCTGTCTCCATCAGGGAGGCTAGCAAAGGTACAGCCAAACTGACAACTGACAGTCATGCACACCCATGACACAGCTCCAAGCCTTTTTTTGCCTTGCTTAAAGTGGAAGCTGATAAATATTTTCCATCAGGACAGCAAAGAAAAAAAAAATTAAAAGCATCCCAATTGATTAATACCACAGCATCCAATAAAGTCCTTGGACAGATAAGCAGAGCAGAACTGAAGAAGAGCAGACTGCCCCCACACACGTGTCACCTCGCTGGCACCTATGGCCAGGTGAATTTTAAGGCCAGCACACTTTCACCGAGTCACAGCAGAACAGCGTGCCCTACCAGGGAGCCCTTCTGATGGCTGCTGGGGCTGTGCTGCAGGAGCTGAGTACACAGCCACCGAGCACATCAGAGAAGCATCGCTGTCTCTCAGAGATCTGATACAGGACGGTTCCTCTGCAAACACAGCTGGAGCACCTCGCTGCCCCATGCACACAGCCGGGGCAGACAGCACATCTCAGCTCCAGCCACACTTCAGCTACCAGAGCACAGCGCCTCACACAAAAAGCTGCGTACAGCTCTGCTGTCACAAACCTCCTTAGCCATGCGAATGTGTCGAGACGTTCCCATTCTGAACAGGCTTTTGTTTTCATTTTGAACAGAAAAGATTAAGATAACCACAAGTTGAGAACGCTTTTCAGTATGACACAGTTCGCTTTGCTTCTTAGGAAGCATACTATCCAACCAGGGCAGCTCGCAGGCTCAGAGCGCGCATCAGTGCGGGACACTGAGCGGGGACGGGGCCGCGACTGCGCTGACAGCTCTCGAGCACCCACAAAAGCATCACGACCAACCGGATAACTTGCATTTCCCATTTGCTCCCCCAGCCCCGGGCTGCTGCCCCCTGCCAAGTAATAAACCTGAGTACAGCTGATCTTCGCGAGACCGCTTAAATCTCTCTTAAGAGAGCCATAATCCACCGTCACGTGCAGCGTTAAGGAGCATTATGAGTAAACCAGATCCCAAGGTGTCAGTAAGCAGCCGGCCAAGCCGCCGGACACCGCGCTCGCCGCTACGAGCGCGCCGTGCCCGAGCGATTCCGTGCACCGGCGAACACGAACCTCAGCACCGCGATAACGCCTCTTTCCTCCCACCGCACGTGCTCGCCGCCGCCTTTCTCCAGCTGAAAGCAGGGACGGAGCTCCGGGTCGGTGCGGCGGGGCACCGACAGCGTGGACCCCGTGCCCGGCGCCGTCGGGGCGCTCGCAGCGCGGGCGGCAGGTGCGGGCAGGAGGGCAGCAGCGCGCTGCCTGCGGGGCTGCGGGCTTCGCCCAGCGGAGGGGAAGGAAACGGGCAAGTTTTCCGCCGGAGCAAGGCGGCGCACCCCCAGCCCCAGCCCCCCCGCCCCGTCCGCGCCCCCCCCGCCGCCTCCGCCGCCGCTCCCCTCTCAGCCCGCGGCTCGGGGCAGCCGCAGCCTCGGGCATCCGCGCCTCCGGCCGGAGCGGAGCGAGGGAAGCGGGACGGCCGCGCGGACCCCGCGGCAGGGGCCGCCGCCTCCTCCTCCTTCGCCTCCTCCTCCT